>UELU01098513.1:0-46226 GCA_900490025.1 Megastigmus dorsalis
GAAAAAGAGTACTTGACAATTTCTGTATTAATTTCACAAGTTTCTTTAGTTTAAATTGGCCATTAGAAATTGGGAAATTTATTTGAATATGTAAATAATGAAGAAAAAGAGTAGTTGACAATTTCTGTATTGATTTCACAAGTTTCTTTAGTTTAAATTGGCCATTAGAAATTGGAAAATTTATATGAATAAATAAAGAAGCGATTTTATTTAATTGAAAATTCAAGTTTAATGTTGCTATACTAAATAAAAGACTACCATGTAATAATATTCTATGATTATTAGAAAGAGAATCAATTTAATAAATATGATCTCATAGAATATTACCAAATAAAAGAGGTATGAAATTTATTATAAAAAAAATAAAATTATAAACACAAAATGTTATAATTAAGACAATTGGTGAAATTGTTACACTAAATTATTAAATTTATTATCCAAAAAATTAACAAGCTATGAATGGTCTAAAAGCATTTTATAGAAATAAGCTGAAGCGAGTGGGAAAATACACTCATACTTGCCAAGATTTTACCTTTTTAAAGAAAAGTTTTTTGAAAATTACAAGAGAATTTGTAATAGACGCCTGTATAAGTCTCATAAAAATGACCCATGTCCATTTTGTGGATCGTATAGCTGGGAGTATATTATTGCAGTGTCCGTCATGCACGTCAACATCTCCCATAAATTTGTTGTAGAGATGAAAGGCTTGCGGAAAAGGTATTTCTGTTTTAGATCGAGCCCCTTTACTGTATCTTTTTGAAATTGATAGTGGAATTACACCTGCAGCAGTTGAAGCTATTGAAACGGGCTTTGAATCCATAACAGTGATAAAATTTATGCCACTATTTAGATCACGCTTTACAATATAAGTACCTCTTGGAGCGCATTTCTTTCTGATCAAGCACATTTTTTCTTTTACTCTTAATTAGGAGACTTACTAACTAATAAGTCATTTTCTCGTAGACACTGTTTAGTGTAGTTATAATGATGCCAAAGTTTACCATTGACCAATATACACTGTTTCCCTTGCTGTACAAACGGTGTGAAATAGGTAGCAGAAACTTCACCTTTAAAAGGTGTTCAATTTCAGATGCTAAAATTTCAAAGCGCTGCTTGGTTATTCTAAAAAAATAAGAATTATAAGTCACTTATTATAGTTCAATTTACAGATTTTTGATTAAATAAAATACAGATATGCCTACACAAATTTTTTAAGACTCATCTTCTGTAATACCTCTCAGTGCAAAATCTTTTTCTCTGGTGATTATTAACCTTACAAGTTTTGACCTTGTTGTTGATTTTAAAGGCAGATTCTTTTTTTGGCACTCTCTGTACGCCTTCAATATTTCTTTACCGATACTAGTTTTTTTTTACATAAGCCTCTAACCCCTATAGAAAACGAATATTTATTTATATTGGTATACAATAACGTACGTACACTGATAGTAAAAATTATTATTTTACTACAGTACTAACATAATCCTGGACAGATGCAATGATGTTGTCATTGTTCTGCACCTCTTGTAATACTGGCCTCACGTTATTAGCTTCAGCAATCACCAATTGAGCAGGCTGAATAATCTCATTTGGTACATTACCAAGTTGATTTTGAATAACTATTACAGGCAGTGTGCACGTACTCGTACTCTGTAAATATTATGAAATGATGAAAGAGGTAAATATATGATTAAAATTGAACGCGTTCACAACTTACCGCGCCGTCACCTGAATCAGTCATGCTAGTTAGCTTATAAAAATTCTATTCTAAAATCAAACAAATATTATAAAATAAAGTAGAACTGAACAAGAACTAAGTGAAATTTAGAAGTGAGGTTAGATATCTTTTTTGTGCAAAATTCTCTTGACTACGCTTACTATTTCAGTGCATAATAGTTTTTCGATTCCTCTCAAATCTCGATATCACGTACTTTTTTTTATAATTTCACTTTGTGGCGAAACAAAAACGCCGCAACTCATACCTTATGTTAACGACCGCAACGACGCGTGTTCAGCGATTTTTACGCGCCATTGGAGAGTCCTAACCTAACCAGGCGCCAACTTAACCAGACAATTAGCACAGAACATATCAAACAGGAAAATACTTTTTACTATGTTCTGTATTAAAACTTCTTACGTTCAGATGGTTATTTTGAAAAATGACACTTTTTGATATGTTTGTAATAATTTTTACTATGTTACAAAATAAAAATTATAATATGCTATAATACGAATTGATAAAATTTGTTTCAAATATTATTATAACCAATTTTTATAATGTTAAGTAGTACTTTTTATTCGATGTTGTAATATCTTTAATAATAATTAGTAGTTACAAAAATTATAAAAAATGTATTAATAATTTATACACTCATAATAAAAATCGACATAAAGGAAGTAAGTCTCACCGTTGCTAAACATTACAGTAATTTTTCTGAAACTTATAATTTTTTCTCAGTGAATGCTATATATAACGTTCCCTCCAATCGATGCTACTTCCAGCCAAAACCTACACATATCAGCCATCGCCAGTATACCGTATATACCGTTGATGTAGAGGAGGAAGAAGCTCTAAGTGTGGACGGTGTCCTTCGGTTTTGTTTCGACAATAATTCTCCGTCGCGACCCCTTTGCTGCGTCCCACTGGGCGCAGTGCTTTTTCTCTCCGATTGTCGCGCGCCGCTCCATAACCAGGTTATGTACTTGCAAGCTCCGGCTAACGAATCTCGGCGCTCGCGCTTTCTCCGTTTCGTTTGTGTAGTAAAAAGCTTGCGGCGAGGTAAGTGCACTTTCTTCAATTTCATTTCTATTTTGATTTCTCCGACGGAAATCCGTACGATTTGAGGGATATATATATATATGTACATAAGAATTTGCGAAAATGACGATATTAGGATTTTGGAGGAAATAATTATTCACACTGCAGTTCGCATACTTATTCTATTATTTCTCTTTGGTTCCAAAATTTTACCGTTATAAATTCAATGATTTATATATTTAAAGTTTATATAATTTTTGTATAAGTTTACTATGTAACAATATTGATTTATCATAGATATAGGAGATTTTAATAAGCTTTAAAATCATAAGTAAAATAACCTATATTATTTAAGATAACTACATTTCATATTAATTAATTAACAAAAATATAAAAATATACCTCTATCCGTAAAAATACTTTAACTCTCCTAAATATTATAGCATAATGTTGTGGATGTTAACAAAACAAGAAATATACAAGAAATATAATTAAAAAAAATAATAATTTCAAACACGTATATCTTCACTGAGAAAAAACTAATTAAATACCTAATAAACATAATGTACTAGAAACTAGTATAAGTATACTGTTTGCTAGAAATAAGTATTTTGCACATTGGATGTCAACGGAATAAATAAATTAACGTTTAATTATTATCAAATAAATATTTATGAATGTGATGTTTTGAATTTACGCATACCTAATAATTGTAAGTCTAATTCTTAAACTATCAAGTCATCAATGTATACATAACGTGCATTAAGGAGAAGCCGAACGAGAGTATACCGACATTTGCGGTTTCATACTTTTTCCGGCCAATTTTCAATATTTAGATGGATCTGTGAATTACGAAGAATTCGACTCCACTCGAACAATGTTGAACTATTGAAAAATTGAATGAAAAAAAGTATGGAACGATAATTGACGATAGCTATATAATCATCCGGCTTCCACTTAATAGCTTATGTTACCAAGTATGAACCATTCAATCTACACATTGCAAATAGCCGAAAAAAACTATTTCGATCGACTCTAAATGCAGGCAAGAGTCGGTTCCTATATATCAACAGCATCGTCGTATGCGCAACAACGCCTCGGTCAATCGGTGCGGCGATGCACGTGTGTAGATGGACTGCACCCGTTGCCGGCTTATAAGTACCTGTGCACTGTGCGCACCAACAAAAATGCCCCTTTCTCGCTCGCGCCGCCGCGCCCGTAGGGAATGTTTCACGCCGGAAGTCGGCTAAAGAAGAAAGCAGCAGCAGCGGCGGCGGCCAAGAGCCTATATCACACAACTGCAAAACAGACAAAGACAGGCCGAGTAAAAGTAAGGTATACGAGCGAAAGAGAGAGATAAAGAGAGAGAGAAAGAGGCGATTTCCTCGATCAGCGCGCGCTCGACTTTCGTCCCGCACACGTACACACAAATGTAAAGAGAGAGAGAGAGAGAGAGAGAGAGAGATCTCGGGCGGTGAAAGCAGGCGGCCGGTGAAAGGTGAGCTGCCGGCGGCGCCGCCGCTGTCCCACGGCTCGTTGCGTTTCACATGGTACGCCGCTTGAGAGGCATCGCCGCGTACCGAGACGTCGTCGCGCGTTCGCGCTTTTTCTCTCTATCTCTCTCTTTCTATACGGAGATGCATTTTCTAATCGGTCGGTTAAGCGCGAAATGCTGCTGCTGTCGCGAGAGAAGTCTACAATCGCCTATAGGGACAGTGGTGGTATTTGCGATCGATGTCTCAATTGGGAAGCAACTGACAAAAGTCACCGATTAGATATTTGAGAAGCGCTTGTTTCATTTGCCTACTATTTATTAGATAACGTTATATTTTGTACTTGATTCCATTCGATTGTACGTGCGGAGATGAAATCGCTATCCTCACTAATCTTGTACGTTTTCACGGCTTTATATTTTGGATTCTTGAGATATGGTGCCTTTTTTTATATAAAAATAAATGAAAATTTCAAGTCTCATAGTCGACAAATAATTTTAAGTGCGCGTAAAATAAAATTAATAAGTATTTAAGCCAGCGATGAAGCATATATTCATATGTTATATATTACAGAAAAAATATTGAGTAGTTTATCTCAATCTTAAATATACTAAATATAAAGTAATTTTTTAGTTATACATTTTATGTATTAATAATGGACAGTTTGCACATGTCGTGGATTAAAATTGTCCAATTTGATTTTTTTTTTAATTTTTCGATGCACTAGAAGTAATTTTTGAAAGCTTAGAAGAGAATATATCAGTTTTAAATTATATTGTATATATCAAGAGAACAATAACTCTTCTGGTCAGATCGTACTCGTCTTCCATCACCTTTAGATCGTAAGGGTGAATCATAAAATTACTATTAATTAAATACCTATGAATATGAATATGTTATAATTGAAAAATCAGATGTTCGACTTATCTGTCAGTTTTCATTCTTCGAATTAAAAAGAAAGTGGAACAAATAAGCTTACATCAAATGAAGATTACAGTTTTCATACTGGATTCTTTCTGGAATGTTAAAAAATTAGAAGATATGACAGATAAGTATTTCAGTAGAATCAGACGGGCTGGAAAGCCTCGTGTAACACAGTTCCTGAAGACGAGGCGATTGAAATCTATAGAACGTATATTTTGTTTGCAGTTAGCAACACAAATAGGTACGTATGCTAATATATTTTATTGAACCTGCTAACAGAATTTTGTGAAGTTTAGTAAAAGAGGAAGTATTTTATTGTAATGAAATATTCTGTGCTTGAAACCTTAGGAAAAGCTAAGTTCGTGTACGCGTTTTAATAGGTTAATGATAGGCAATATAAAAATGATTATTATACATTAAAAGATTATTAAAAATAACTGTTACCATCAAAGGTATATGATATGCAGTAACCATCTTAGTAATAACATTCAGTGGTTACAGTTTACACACTAATGAGCTGTAAACCGTTGTTTCAGTATGAGTTACATGGTCTGAGCTCTAATATTTACAAACAGATTTTTAAGACTAGCAACACCTTCATCTTTCATCTCGTAACATTTTATCTTCTGACCGCAGCGCATTAAAATTACCTTATAATTCTAAAAATAGAAATTTCAAATTTTATACATTGCGTACCTTTTAGAATCATAAAAAACACTTTGAACTTAAAAATATTCAAAGAATTCGAATGAGTGCTAAATAAATACCATTTGTTTGATTTCTAATAATCAAATAGTTCTTTCACCTGTACCTTTTCGTTAAATATTCTTCTATGAAATGGTTTATAATAGCATTATTCGTGATAAGTAAGGTAACAAATACCAACATAATTTCTATTCGTTGTTATCTAGCAAACCTCTGGTACAGGCATCCTCGGTAGTAAGAGAAAGTCAATTTTTTTAAACAGTTTGTTTTTAAATGTTCTATATATATTTATATGTAAATTATGTAGTATGAATGTATTTTCGATAATATTTACTGAAGAAATATTCATATGGTGAACAGCATAATTAACTAAGTAATAAGTATATCCGAGTTAATTTAAAAAATATTTGGAATAAACTAATATTTTTTAAATATAATTTAAATAAATTGGAATAATATAATATTTTAAGTAAAAATAATCAAAGTACGGTAAGACCTAAATATGCAATATCGCCCTTAACATAGTTGTAAGCGATTAAAAGTGCATTTTTCTCAAAATTCTCTCCCAGAGTTGAAAGGATGACATATCTCATTCATGACCCTTAAGCTCTGAACAAGGTTAAATATTAAAGAGAGCTATTATTAAGGTCACCAACCGCTCCGTTGTTCGGTTGACTCCTCTCCTGTTCACGTTAAGCACAATTACAGTCGGCGAATAAATGTTATAAAGCAAAAACTTTAACAAAGACAAATGAATAATCCGCGCTTCCTATCGCAGGCAGCAATTCCCCCATCTTTCTATAATACAAGAAGAAGTACTTATGGCGTGAAACATTTTCATCCCCCCCCCCTTTCTCCGGCGCTAATATTTTAAAATATCGTCGCTGCGCGGTGCTTTAGCCAGCGAAGCGGCGAATGTAGACGCGACATGATATTCTCTCATTTGATGGACCTTGTAAAAAGATACGTCGGTCAATCTGAATAAAAATGTGGAGCCCCTTTGGATGGATAACTTGTAAGGTTGGTCCAAACAGTTGTGTGGAAGTAACAAAAACTATGAGCGCGTTCCACGAAAAACTATATATACGCTTGGTGCGTAATCCGGTTGATTCAGCCTCTCGGAGAAGCATAAATTGAATTTCGGCAAAAAGACAATTAATCGTGGAGCAGTTCTCCTCTTCTCCCTCGTCTCGTTAATCGATGACATCCATATGCAGTATGAGAGAGCAGCAAAAGCAATAGGTATAATAAGAACGTCGTAATCAGTAAAATATAATATAAAAGGAATTCATTTTCGTCTAAAACGTTTGTAGCTTCATAGTAGAGTTGGCCATATTTTCTCTCTTTCTCTTGCTAATACATCTATGTGCTTGTATATATATATATATATATATATAGAGGAGGGCATAGTCCGGTCAAATGAGTAGAGCCCGCGGGGTAGCGTAATCCTGCCTTCTCTTCCTGCTTCCTCCAGCTCTCTCTCTCTCTCGCTCTGCCTCTCTCTCTCTGCCTCTCCGGCTCTCCTCCCTCTCTCCGCCATTCTCCCTCTTCCTTTTTTGCTCTTTCCCTCCTATTTTCCATCCGACTCTCGCTCGTTCGCTCCCTCCCTCCCTCTATAATTCAGAGCGAGGCGCGATTGGTCGACGCACGGGGTGACGTCAGTGGAAAACCAGCAGGATAACAAGGCCCGGGCGCTGCTGCTGCTGCTGCTGCTGCTGCTGCTGTTGCTGCAGGCCTGCAAACGCGCGCCAGAGAAGAACGAAACGAAACGAGCGGACGGACGGATGGATAGGGGAAAAGGGAGAGAGCGACCGACCGAGAGAGGTCCAGAGAAGATGACAATTTTCACAAAAATATGTCGCTGCAGATAGATACTGGTCAGCGAGCCGAATGGAAGCGATTTGTGCGGCTCTTTGCCGCCTCCTTATTATGTACATAACATTTCATAAACAGGACTTTCGAGATTCCAGCTAGATAAGTCATTTTCTTTCCTCGCTCACAGCTGCTTCTTTCCTTTTTTCTGCAAATCCTTAGCCTAGTGATTCGATATTATTGCTTTTTTTGTAGCGAGACAGACGCATGTTTGTAAACTGTACTGGCTGTATAATACGAGTGGTAGCAAAGTATCGAGCTAGTTTTACGTCTGCTAAAGTAAACGAAGCAACATCGAATATTAAAAATTTAGTACTCCAAATATCATCACTGACCTTACGTACTTGATATAAAAGGTAAAAAATTCGAGTATTCTTTATTAACCACGTTTACTAAGTTGCAGACCTTCATAAAACAAAATACTCTTTTACCTTTTTAATTGCATTTATTATTTTTTAAAAATGTCATACCAAATTTTACATTTCCAAAAAGATGAAAACAATTCGATTTGAAGTTAAAGAATGTAATACTTAATAATAGAAAACAAACAAACAAGCAAAATACATTATACAAACACTTATCAATAATAACGATAAAGTTTAACCAATTAGATGTTTTCTCTTTTCAAAAGTCTTTTTTATAGTGTATTTCAATTAAGTGGTATTATTAAGTACCTACGGTAAAGTTTTCCAGAAAATAGTAACTTGGTTATTTATCCAATATAACAACAAATGTAGACTATATAAAAAGGTGGATAGTGATTTTAAACATTATCAAATTCTCTGACAAATTCGATTAATAATTTTTAGAACAGGGTCAATGGTTCGCTTTTAGGTTACGAGAATCTCCAGCAAAAAGAGGATAAAAGAAAAATTCTAGAAAAAGTAGTTGGTTTTGGAACGGGGCTTCCGGGGCTGCGATCGATAACGCGGAAAAGCAACGTTGCAAAGTTATACAAACTTGGAGGCGTATTTTTAACTACTCAGCATTAATATAATATTATAATAAAAACGGGACATATCTTTTATAAGCTGTTTTTGTCTTCTGTTAAATAAATTAATAATTGTGACAGTTAATAATAAAAATGTTCCACTTTCTTTATCGCTACATCGTTCAAATTAAAAAATGTGCGGTGAACTTTTTTTATTCAAAAAAGAAACGGATGTATACAAAGTTGTTTAATAACAAATAAAATAGATTTTGTTCTATATTGTAAGGATTCTAAGTTAAATGTATCATCATGAAACACTAAAAAATTTGTTTTCAGGATTTAGCAAAAACAACTCCTGTTTACACGATTTTATAATACATGGTTACTAATTTCGTAACACGGATGCAAAACAATTTGAATAACCACTGAACTACTGATTTTTTTCGTTTCTAAATGAGTAATTAAGTATAAAGAAATAAATGAAGGTGACTAGCTGTGTGTGTGCTGCCAATGTATTTTAACGTGTAACTATATTTTTAGTCAATGGGCACTATTTTTAGAGAAGGAAATAAATTATATCTTTTAAAAGGATTAAGGAGTCTTCTGTTTAACCGATATTTATTTTATCAAACTTTTCTCTTAAAGCGATCAGCCAGAAATAACAGCGAGATTATAAATAAAGCTTGGGCAAGATTATTTATTCCAGAAAATGATGTAACCTGCAATTACTTGCTTATAGATGAAAATATAGCATTCTTACGAATTCCGTCTATATCCGCAAAGTGTCCAATTGTCTAAATCCTTATCCTCATGGCTTAAGCTGTTACCGACTACCAAAGGGCTCCAAAATCTTGATCATATTTTTTATACGAAAAATATATTTATTGTCATGGTACTAGTTTTCCAATAAAGCGGACAACGAGGATAAAGTTTCGAATAAGTACTTCCTTACTTTCAAAAACTTATTTTATTTATACTTTGATTATCATTAAGCGAGTAAATAACAAAACGAGAAACAAGCATTTCAAAAAAGGGATCCATTTCAAAACTGGTGCCGTGAAAGGTGCCTGATTTTTCGAAATTAATTTTTGGCTTGACACTACTTCCTATTCTGATTTTTATGCCATTGCTTAAATTTTAAGGAAATTGGGTTATATGATAACAAAAAAGTTTGAAATTCTTGATGAAGAATCCCGTGTAGTAAGGAGATGTGATTGACAATTTTCATATATTCCAACATTTGTTTATGAATTAAATTCTCCAATTAATAATGCATCTTACTCTCTAATGAAAACAAGACTTTTTTAACATGTGCCTCATGATTTTTTACTAAACACGACTGATCATTTATTTTGCCAGCTTTTGGAATTATAACTAATTAAGTTACTAATATTACATTTTGAACGTTGCTCGAAATGTCTTCAAAATCTTTATAAACTATTATATATTCATCAAACTCAGTGCGTTCATACGAAAATATTATACAATATGATATTTTATTGATTGACGCTTGGCTGTCGAAAAAATGTTTCTAAAACAACCGCACTTATTGTATAAAAAAATATATAAAACCCAAAAGATACAGTTGAAAAAGAATTTATTACGCGATTTAATTTACAAAATAAATTTGAGAAAGACTATTGATCTCATCTCCAATACAGTACGCCAGAATTCTGGTTTTATAATCTTTAACTATACTGTATGAACTGTAAGGACACTAAATTACTATTCTCAATTTAATTAAGGAACTTTTGATTTTGCAACAGCACATTGGATAGAAAATAAAGCTAAATAAAAATTAATGAATTCAACACGTGATTGACGATGGTTGAAAAATCGAAGTCGTACTGATACTATAGATAAACCTCGAAACTGAAATAAAAGTATCGCTAGAGTTGAGCGAAAAATCGGCAAATAAAGCACAAAAGTTAGAAAATGTCGTAATTAGCGGGAGGATAGCCGCGAGCATTGAGGACTCACACACACAATGGAGAGGGAGAAAAGCGACGCGTCGTGCCGGACTGATGGACGACGTGCAAGCGAGACAGTCAGAGAGAGAAAGAGAGAGAGAGAGAGAGAGAGAGAGATGGAAAGAGAGCAGAGTCGACGTCCAACCAGTGGAAGTTGACAGTTTGACGAGGAGGAAGTAGTTTCTCGCTAGCAGTGGTCAGACGTGCGCGAGGAGTCGCAATGAGCGCCGCTCGCATTCAGTGCGTCCCTTCCCCCCATGCAGACGCATACGCCTGGATGTGCAGCAAGCGGACGGACCAAGAGGAGGGAGGATACGGAATAACTTCAAACGGAGTGCACAGAGAGAGAGAGAGAGAATAGGGAGCGAGCGCCATCTCCAAATTGGAACATTATTAGGAGGTCGCGGTCCGACCGCAGGAATAATCGCGACGGTCAAAGCTTCGATTATATTTCCATTCAATTTAGATGTATTATCGTTTCCTCAATCAAGCTCCCCGGGCCGCTCGCCGCCGCGAGCGAGTGATTGCAGCGCACAGTCGTATGTATACGCGCGTGTGCAGCGTTGCTGCTGCGTTGGAGGGTTTGGCCGATACCAGCCTACGGGCCGTCGTCCCCTTCTGCATCTACGTCCCGAATTTCCAAATGACCGAGGCTCAACTTACTCTGTATGTTCACTCGACGCATCTTCCTTAGCGATAATCGTTCGATGAGATGATTAGAAATGACTCGCATAGCGATAACGGATGTTTTTTGTACATTTGGTTTTTATTCGTTTACTTTAGAATAGAATGATGCTTCTTGATAGGGTTGATTTTTCTTATTAGTTTTAATCCGCAGCAGTTCCTGGATATTGTAGGGAAGTCTCTAGAGTCAAATAATTGATTGAAAAGGAAGACATTGAATTAAATACATTTTGGATAAAGCAAGAAATTTTTTGAAAAATTAACGACATATATACCAGGAAACATACAAGAGTTTTCAGTAAATGCGGATTAAATAAATATTTATACGATAAATATAAATATAAATCGAGTCTATTTTACTTATTATATATTAAAGACTCGAGCTAATTGTACATTTTCGAGGAAATTCGACAATTGAATATTCAAGTAACATTTAGTGCATAGATAGATAATAATTGAATGTGTAAATTTTTTATCAATACAAAAAACAATTCTTGTAGTTTGACTTTTCCTCGAAATCTAGTATCCAATATTTATTTTCCAAAAGTACCCCAAGTAGGAACTTTGTTAATCGTTGTATTTTCATAATGCAAGTCTTTCTTCATTACTTTGTGTAAACCTTTCCAATATCCCAATTACGGACTATAACAATTACTAATTGATATACGAGGCTTCATCGCTCTATCATCAAACCATTGTTATCGGCATCGATCAAAACAACAAAAAGCACCAAACAAAACACACTCGCTCAGGGCAAACAGGGGCTTTCCCTCTCGAGTACATCGATAGACACGATAATAAAAAAGAAAGAGCAAAGTGGCGTGCGATAGAGAAATTTCAACGTCGGATAAGACGAGCTACACGTTAAGAAGAAGGCGCTCGCTCTGTAACGGAGCTCTGGCCCGAGCAAAATAGAGAGAGAGAGAGAGAGAGAGAGAGAGAGAGAGAGAGAGAGAGAGAGAAGTGCACGGAACTTTCTTTAGAATCACCTGTTGACTGCACTTTCGAATGTAGGGAAATTAAAGAAAGCGAGGGATGTGATCCTTGTAGGGTCGCCGAGCCAGATAAACCCGAGAGAGACTCCTCGCAGTTGAGTCTGATAAAGCGAGAGAGACAGAGGAGAGAGAGAGGGAGGTTTGACGGAGTCTGGAAACTTCTTGGAAAGTTTAACAAGTATGACCAATCCGTTTACCTCCGGTCTTCGAGTACGCGTACACATTTACCCTTTTTCTCTTTCTTCTTCCCCGTCCGCTTTCATTTTTCTCTGGCCACATCTCTCTCTCTCTCTCTCTCTCTCTCTCTCTCTTACGCTTGTAGAGCGGTGCCGTGTCCTAGTCGCGTGCCGCGCATCTCTGTTTTCTCCCTTTTCCTCGTGTACCCCGTGAGTGCGCGCGCGCGTCTACAATCATAGCGAGAGAAAACTTCGTCGGCCCGTGTAAACTGACATAATTAACTCTTCATTCATCCGACTTTATAATCGCGGGGAAAAAGTGGTAGAGCAAGGTTCAAGGACTTCGTTTCAGGTCGAAGAGACGGGACGTCAGAGATGAGGTGTCAGCCTACTTTTGTACAAACTTTTTCTATATAAATATAATTTACGGAAGCCTGAATATTTTCTTATTTATACCGTGTAAAACCCCTGATAGAATTTGATCACTTTTTTATAGTGGTGTAGTGGTGTATGTCATTTTATTGCAAACAAGTGATCAGAACATGATCGGTTTTAACCTCTTTTGACCTAAAAATGTTTTACCATTCCTACTAGGGATTCAAGCATTGTAATGGCAAGCTACCAAAATTTTAATTAATCAATGAATTTACAAAATCACGAAACAAATAGTCTGCTTTTCATCCGATAATACAAACATTCAAAAGCAAACAAAAACAAACAGCTTGTCCTCATTAGTACTGCAATACAAAGTTTGTAATGATATAAACCTATTACAAATTAAGTAGTATATCGTTTTATCACGTGTAAACCATAAATTTTTCCACATATTTCTCCTGCAATCTTTAATGCATATTTCCATTTTATCGATTGCAAAAAGTAACTTTAAAAATTATATAATTAAAGTACTTTCAAATAAAAAACTATTACAATATAAAAATATACAAGATAAATATTACAAGATTTTTTAATTCGAACATTATTTTCACAATTTACACTCACTCTGAAGTAATTATAAATTGATCGAAGAATTTATTATCATGTTTAAAATAGGGGATGATCTGAGTTTTGATGATGAAATGGAAATGAAACTGAAACGTCAACAATGCCTTTTATGTGCATGTTATTTATACATCATCTATTCTGGAAACGTTGCATTGAAAATTATCTTTACTAAGTACAAATCGAAATACAAACCGCGTGCAAGTTCTCTGACCGATTACAAAATAGTGAATTAGAATAAGCTTTTTAAAAATAACTTAAAAAATATGAAGTTCATTTATAATTAAATGAGACAGATTTATTTGATTAATTTTTAAAGACCATTTTACTTAGAAACTTTGTAACAGGAATACTGCTGATAAATTGATATAAAAGAAAACGTTCTATGTTAAGTAGACAAACATTCGAAATGTACTCTTTTTTTTAATATTTTCAATAAAAAGATGGAATAACAGAAAAATATATCTTGCTTAAGCAATGCTATATATATGAAATAAAAAAAATAATAAAAAGAATAATCAATAACTGATTTAATTTTCGTTGTATTACATCTTCAGAGTCATATTAGTTAAAACTACAGGAACACTCATAGTTGTAGGCATCCTTCATTTGGTGCTTACAAATCACTTTGCATTTTTGGAATCTACAAAGCCAAATCCAAATTTGAATGCATTTTCACTGACAGACATAAAAATCACCAAAAGGATATCAAACCCGTTAGAATAGAAAAAGCCGTTAATGAGATTCCCAAGGGTGAGGGTATGCCTACCAGATTTCGTCCACCTTACACGGACAAATCCTGGCTGCATATTTCTATATCGATAGGGGAATCCCGAGGGGCCTGCACAGCCAATCGAGTCGGCAAATCATGCGAGCTCGACCAGCTAATATTCAGCCGCATAATCGAGCAGCAACAGGAGCCAGCACACACATGCATATATGCACGTATAGCTACTGGGTGGCGTGGGCGCCACGGTTGAGCTACCTTAGCGCGAAGCCAATCGGCCCTGCGAAGACTTGTATCCTCCTTTGGCAGTGGTATAGCCACTAGTAGCAGCCTATCATCTCAGGTTGAAGAAGCTACCCAGCCTCTGACCTCGGGCATGTGTGTACTTTCCAAGAGTCAAGAAACGAGTAGTCGAGGCTCAAGGATGCGATATGAAGCTATATACAGTTGTATCCTGTTTATGAGCGATCAACACTTTCTCCTCGAATTTTACGTTTAGGATATAAGTAGTTTTCGAGGAGTTGCTACTAATGATAGTGGTATTGTGCTGTGCTTCGATGCGCCGGAGGTGAAACGAGTCTTGAACACAATACACGTGCATAAAGCTGTTCCTCGTACGCATTCTAAAGGCCGTCAATGAATTTTTTTCTGTGTAATGCATTGCATGAATATTGTTATTGTGAATTAGTTATTATGGATTTGAATGTATTGGATGATATGCACACACTTGTGCAAACAATTTCCGCATTCTGGACAAAATTAATATGGTGATTAGATATAGGAATTTTTATTAGTTAGTACTATTAGTAACATTATTTTCGAATTTTAGTTATGATATATAACTTATTCAATTTTCCTTATAGATAATCAGATGTAATAACATGTAATTAAATTAACCACATATGCATCAGGTATAATTTTAATTTTTGTATGTTTACTAAAAACTCATTATGATACGAACAATTTTTCAGGCATTGGATTACCAGTTCCGTTCGTGGATAACTAAACCACTTTCAATTTAACTTTTCTTATAGATAAAAGGATCAATAATCATATTCCCTCAACACATATATTGATTATTATTATTTAATGACGATGCATTGTTATAAGCTGTATATAGTAAAAAAAATATGTTCTATTTCACCATAGCGAAATAAGTTGTGTAATGAAATCAACTTTACCTTTAAAACCTTTACTTAAAAACAATAAAAAAGTTTCTTGATATAAAACGAGAGAAGAACAAAAATAACAGAAAAGCGAGAAAAGGCCAAGTAAATAAATCACGAATAAAAGTCCGCATCGCTCATTCAACTTCACAATTGATTATAATTGTTGTAAATAAGACTTGCTTATATACCCGAAAGCGGCAGTAGATTGTTACTTGTAAAGTAAAACTACGCCAACACTGAGTAGTTGTAGCGAACGAAATAAATTCATTAAGAACTTTATTTGCTTTTTGTAAGCGAAAGTTGAGATAATTGCCAAATAAAATACTTGAAAGAAGGAAAAAATTACATTTATAGTTATATAACTCATGCGTAAGGTAAAAGTACTATTGCTTGGACACCTTCAGAATGATACTACCCAATTATACATAAGCATACGAGAAGACACGTGTCCATGTACTGGGTAGTACTATTCTTAAGGTGTCCATGCCCAGATACTTCAAACTTACATTTATTTGAACCATGATGAAAAGTGCAAACAAATGACGATGAGAAATGATGCCAACTATATGGTTTGTATAGTGGTACACAACTGCACAAAGAAAAGTTGAACATCTAGTATGCAAAAGAGATAAAAAAAAATAAAAAAGATGATTGCAAAACTATGGATTTTTATAAAGTGTAAACAGTCACAAAAATAAGATAACTAAATGAAATAATGAATTAAATAAACTTTGTTTTACAATGTTTTATAGGACGACTTTTAAATTATATTGTACACTTGATGTAACATAATTTATAAGATCTAGAGAGATTCGGCGATTCATTATTTCTGTATATATGTACATCAACAAACATTTTTACTGAACACATATGAGATAGCCACTATATGCTTAAAATTAATAACAATAAGTTATATACTTATAAGACATGATCCAGGTCAATAATTTTTATAGAAAAATCATTTCTGGCTGCTTAAAGTGATTCTGAGGTTATGGATATTTAAATATAATTACAAACCTAATCTAATTTTTTGATCGAAGTCTCAGTTCACGTGATAGCACTATTACGGTTCCACTTATCTTGTAATGAGCACCCTGCTATTGATAGATAAAAAATTTCAATATTTTAAATTAATTTATAGTACATGAGATTTTAACTTGCAGTGTAATGTTTAAATCGTGTCACTTCATTCAATATATATGCAGTAAAGTGAGCCGGTATCATCAGTATTTATTTAATAAACTTTTCAATGTCTAATTATTTCGATCGCAATATAGATAAAATGTTTCTTTGTTACAATGATGTCAGATTAACACATCTTTTTTTTTAAATTTGTTGTACTAAAAGTTCACTTTTCCCCAAAAGCGTATGCTCTAAAGAATTTAATTAATAATTTTAGAGTGATCTTTTTTTCTTTTTTTAACACATGAAAATAATTAAAAAAGACCGTTGGCATATATGCAAAATTTAATTTTCCATGATTTTGAGCAATCGACATATTTTGACACTTATATTATGTTTCAAGATCATCGTTCTACTATATGAAGCACAACGGATATGTGTTATAAAATAAATTATTCTGTATTTTTTAGCAATTACGCAGTTTCCTTAAAGCATTCACGAGGGACATCAGATGCTGGATATCGAATTCGAAACTACTGAAACGAAAACCCGCGTAATTACTAAAGCAATAACACAGTCTAACGTTACATCAATAAATGCATTAAGCACATGCTTCATT
The DNA here is from genome assembly GCA_900490025.1 of Megastigmus dorsalis. Taxonomy (NCBI): domain Eukaryota; kingdom Metazoa; phylum Arthropoda; class Insecta; order Hymenoptera; family Megastigmidae; genus Megastigmus; species Megastigmus dorsalis. The sequence goes on from UELU01098513.1 coordinate 17,142, forward strand.
CTTTACTGTAGATAGGTGGAAGAAAAACTTCGATATTTTATTTAGACAGCTGAAATCGCTTTAAATAACTAGAAAGCCGAAAATTTGAAGTACAAAAGATGAAAAGCGCGAGAGAGGAGAAGAGACGGAATTGGAGGTGGAGTAAGAGTGAAATAGAAACAGAGAGAGAGAGGAGCCCGGGTAGGTACAGAGAAAAAGCGCACTTCATTTCGCTCGCAAGCTTTTCGCTCTTGCCTTCTCTTTTTCTTCCACTCTCTCTCTCTCTCTCTCTCTCTCATATCCTCTCCCTCTTGCTCTCTGTACCCTCTTCGAAGCACGCGCCTCTCCATCCTTGCCAAGCTGCTAGCGGTACTCATCAGCAAAGAGGGGAGCGAGTGAGTGAGTGAGCGTGAGAGAGAGAGAGAGAGAGAGAGAGAGAGAGAGAGAGCGAATTCCTCTCTTCGACGAACCTCCACCTTCTCCTCCTTCCCGTACTCAGCGAGCACAGGTATTACGCGGAGGGGCGGACCCCGGCGCTGCAAGAGATGAAGAGTGAGAAATTTCGCTATATTCCTCGGAGCGAAGAGAGTGCGAGAGAGGAGGTTTATAGAAAAATTAATTATGCATCGACAACTACTTCGCGAGCACTACTCATTATTTCGGATCTAGCTTCGCTGCTGCTCGGGGCTTACTCTTACACGAGGCTTTGTCTTTCGCGCGCGCCCGACATGGGAATTATTAAAGAACTGAGCGTGATTGAGCGAATGAAGCCTGATAGAGTGATGTCACTGCTGAGTGGGCTTTGTATTGGAAGCTGTTTTTATTCTCTTTAAACGAAAAATCAAAGAAAAATAAAGGAGGCTCAAATATCGGAAAGAAAATTTAGTTGCATAAAATAATCAAACTTATCTTTCATTTTCATATTCGCAAATATCAATGTATCTATATTTATCTAAGAATCATTATCCGCAAATATCAATGTATCTATATTTATCTAGCCTGTATATACTAATTGCATCAACATCAGGTATAAGTGCTTTAAAATACTTGTACTTAAAGATCTTTCTTCCCTTAATAGAAAGAGTTTTGATAATCAACTATCCGCTGGAAATACTTTTTGGACAAATATTTTCTAATATCAGTAACATTGTTTAATATTTGATGTTTAAAAAACGAGGATCTCACGTGAGTTCAGACACATTTTACGTTATTTTATTGATATTTTACGATATTTTTACATTATTTCCCAAAATTTTACATTGAATCTAGATTCTTTTGCAATATACTCACGTTTTTAATGATGTTTTACGTTATTTTAAGATATTTTACGCCGTTTTTCCAAAAATTTAAATTATTTTAATTACAATTTACAAAATTTCACATTACAGCTATGTTCTTTTGTGAAACTAAACAATAAGGTAACGTCAATTCACAATATTTTATTTTTTACAGCATTTTCATCAATTCGAGGTTTATTTCATGACTATTTAGTTAATTTTACAATAATCGACCTTATTCTACGGATTTTTTCCCAAGGTTATACGTTATTTTTATAATAATTTATAATATTTTTATAGGTATGACTAGTACTCGAAAGTGCCTGATATTTTCAGCATCGCCAATTTCTATCATGATAAAAATCAGTTTCAATCACTTTTTAAGTAAATATACATGTATGCATGTTATGTTATAAAGTTGACCGACATTCTCCGTGAATTTTGGACAGATCGAGCGAAACTTTTCGAGCCATCTTCATCGAAATGTTTCGGAATGGCACAGTTTTTAAAATGTAGAAAAATCGTTTTTTAGCTATAACTTAAAAAAACTATTTTTCGTCATCATTTTCGTCTATAGCTTGAAAAAATTTTTTTTCTGTGTAACTCTTTTGGCTAAGGCGATTCCTTGTAAGATAACAATGAAATAAAGATCTAAAATACTTAAATAAACTAACAAGGCTCACTAGCGTTCCAGTGTTATTGGGTTAAGTCTCGAAGCCTTAAAGTGAAGCACTAAAATTGTACGGTAATATTTGTAACTCTGCACAGTTAAAAACATAAAAAAACTTCGTATCTTAACCACTGTATTCGACGGCATTTATAAATATGCATACGTATATATTCATAAATTTTATAAAACATTATTATAATTTACGAATTATTATTTCCTCAATTTATTTCAAGCTCTCAGGCATAAATCGTATCGAGAAAACTATCTTTAAAGTGTCTTGATTAATCGCAAAAGATCGCTGTAAGAACCCTTTTGTGTTTTTAAATTTACAAAAATTAAAATAAAAATCTCTGACATATTACGATTTAGATGCCAAAATCCAATGAGAAGCTAGTTCGCGATATTGAAAATAACGTATAGATTTTCTAACGCGACTAAAATTTTAGAGCCTGCAGAGCGCATTTCTCCTGTAAATGAAAAAGGGACTAAACAAACACACAATCTTTTAAATCGCTTCTGCTTTGCTCATCGAATAGGAGTTACCACTTTCTCGGAACGACGACGACAACTACGACGAGGACGACTACGTCAATGAAAAAGCGCCCCCACGGCGCCAGGCGAGAATAGACGCAACAAAAAGCTCCCCTCGACAGGCTGGCGCTCGGCGCTCGGCTCTCGGCGCTCGGCGCTCGGCGCTCGGCGCTCGATCGTATAAGCACGCGCACAGCGGCTCGCACACAGAGCGCGAAACAAGAGAAAAGGAGTAAAGCAGTGTCCTACGTACACCACCTACACCCACGCAGACTTTCCTCCCGTCCTCTCTCGGCGCTGCTCTGCTCCTTCAACGCGGGAACGCGTAATATGCCGGCCTGCCTTACCGACGCGACGACGCGCCGGCCGGCGAGCCGCGGCTGTCAGTCTTCGCTTCACGGACTATTTTGACTTTATCTCGCGGACCGGAAGCGCGCGCCTTCCTGGTATTCGTGGAAGGACGAGTCAGTCGCACCCCGAGATTTATATATTTACCAACGGATACTCGCTGCAGCGGAGCGATTCTGCGCGCGGGCCGACCACGCGATCTGGACCTGCGCATTCTGCAAACGAAGATTCGATGATTCGAGGCTTTGGGAACTGCGATACGCATGATTCCGTTACATTTCGTTTTTTTAAATTATTCAGACTTGGATACCGGTGTCTAAATAGTTTTTAAAAAAGGAGCTACCCAATCATGAATCGGAATCGGAGTCATGAATCGAAATTAGTTACGTCTTTCTACGAACGACTAATCTAGAAGGAAATAAAGCTAGTTAAAATAACCAAACGGCTATTTATAACTAAATCTGGTCATTGTGGGCATCAAATTATTAAGATTAGCAAACTTTTCGTTTGCTCCCATTGCAGTAGTTGATAGCAGCAACTAATCATGATAAATGTTTTTGTTATGGCTAAGATTATTTGGATAATTTTATTAAGAATTTTTAAAGTTGAACTATTTTTTTTACTAACAACCTATCTACTATTTTAGCTCCACACATTCTTTTTGATTTTTTTATCTTTATAATAGATAATAAATAATTCTTTTTGTTAGCTATATATAGATAATATTCAGACTATAATTTTGTCCAATTAATTGAAACTTAGTCCTCAATATAGATGTTCAAGATACGAAGACTCAAAAGTCTAATTTTACATTGTAAAGTATACTCATAAAATCCTTAGACATCTCCATTATCTCGTAAGCTATTTATTTTTTGGTGTCTTCTACACTGTATTTTTATCAATCAGTCGCATACTGCACTATGGTTATTTAGGTAACAATATAATATGATATACGCAGTTTAAATATTGATTTCAAGACATGAAGACTTAACCTCTTCTAACCGGTTTCCTCATACAAGGACAGATATTAATTTTACTATTACTGAAGTTCCCTGAATAAGTGGGCAAAACCATTATATGTATTACCTTATTTGCATGAAAAACTTCAAAGAGATGTTCAACAGAACCATACCCGAATGAGGACGCTATTCCTTAGTGGATCTACATATCAGTTTTGTATGTGTCGATACTGAGTGATATTTTTTACTTCAAATTTAGTGGCAATTAAGTATTCAGTATATGGAGAATTATCATACTCAAAAATAAATGTGTATAATATGTTCCTTTCATTTATTTGTAAATTTCTTTCTTTTTCTATGTTTTTATTTCAATTTATTTGTAAAACTGCGATTAAGTTTATTTATGAAATTTATATGTAGTACACGAACATATGAGTAAGTTATAATTTGCGTTCAATAAATTGTTTATTTTATCTCATATTTTTTAAATTGATAATTTAAAATTTGTACTATACCTACCCTTTAGCTATCATTTCAATTTTTTATTAAATTATTACTCAGAAAATCTTGTATTTAATCAAATAATTTTAGAATGATTAGTTTTTCCAGCTTTTACTGGCTGCGAAGTACTAGTGTCCACACATACGTGTATATTAAATATTAAACATCGCGAATGCTATAAACTATGAATATCATGTTTTTTTAGTCAAACGAAGTACAAATTAAAGAAAAAAAATTTTTTTTAATGATGAATTTATGGTATTGGTCAGACGAGGTTAAAACATTTCATAAAGAGATACGACCTTCGTTAGATATCTTGAGACTTCTTGTTCAGTGTTATGTTTGATCGAAAAATCGAGGACTAAGCAATTTTTGTTAAAAGAAGCAAGATTCGTTCAATTGCTCATCATTTTTTAACTCGGAAACTTTAGAGTAATGTCTTACTAATGTCGTACATGTTTTACTTTGTCATAATTCCCCTCTTGGCTAGTTAGCATTACCTACTACGAGATGTCAATTAAAATAAAGACCACACATAATGATGAAAATGTGGTATTTAGTATATAATTTTGAAAATATTTATTTATTTATAATTGAAAAATGTATAAATTGTTAAAAAAGAGCTGACATGTTCACTTTGTGTCTGTATTATAAAAAATGCATGTTTTACAATTTAAAAAATTGAATTTATTGAACTAATAAAACTTATGAATCGTTTTATTAAACAAAATGTCGATTCTGATATAACACATAAATTATAACGGTATAAGGTGAATGTCCCAATTTCTACTCACGTCCCTATTTCTACTCATTTAATGTTTTTTATGTTATTACAAATATCAAACGTATTTCTAAATTATTCAAATATTTGCAGACATATTTAATCAATTAAAAAGAACTAATTATAAGATTATGAAGTAAATACAACACCTATTACAGGAGCAAGACTATGTGAGTAGAAATAGGGCTCAAGTGAGTAGAAATTGGGACATTCACCTTATCAATACATTTTGTACTAATCAGCATAATCAGCACTTCTCTTTGCACTTTAAGAGTTTATAAGCATCTGATAAAAAGTTCCCTATCAGAGAGTTCAGAGTTAGAATTATTACACCATTCGTATTGTTATAAACTCGAGGCTTAGGCATTTAATAGTAATCCAAACATATCTATCAAGCTAAGCCAGGCGTAGTTCGATCGAGAGAATAGTGCCATTGGGTGTAATCGTATTGGTGACTACATGTAATTAGCGCGCGAACGCAATTATGCTATTTGGACAATGCCGTTGGTAATATTCAAGTTTTGCAATCAACACCGAGCGACCGATGTTCCTTTTGTTTAATTTCCTATCTCTGCCATGAATTTTGGATTTTACTTCATTTATATGCATTTTGAATAATTTTATCAACAGAATATTCATCATTATATTGAACAATTTTTGTGCCAAACGAATCGTATGATGATCTTCAGTATTATGATCTTGGTATCCAATAGTACCGAATGAATTAAGTTTTACGCTGGATGCAGAATTATTATTGAAAATTTACTGAGCATTTATAGAGAATGTTGACATATCAAATAATTTATAACAGAAAACAAAAAGAGAAATAATTTATAGAAATAATCGTATACCCAATTTTCGAAGAGCAAATACAAATATATAGGCTACTGATTGCGAGAACTTTTTCATTTCATATCATTGTTCAAGGTTTTATTAATGGTTAGGAAAAATAAATGCCGAAAAACTGTTAGTAATTAAAAAAAACAAAGAATGAAAATGTGGCTTCAGTACAGTGATTATTGTGAATTTACTTTTCTTATGTATAAAAAAATTCTTATGATAATGTAATTAAAACCATATATATTTTATTTTTATTTATATATATATATATATAAAACAACTACTAATGCCATTCGTGACCATGTTAATATATTTTTAACAAAACCGAATGTAGAAATATTAAGTTTGCTTTGAGGTTCAACGGTATAGGCAAAGTCAAAGTAATACCTGCAATCGATATCTATACATGCCTGTGTAACTAATACTGCAAACGGATATACAATTAAGGACAAGTGATATGGTCAGAAAGATTCCTACATTACCGGTTCTGGCATTTAACGAAATACATTAAAATAGAGGTTAAATATTGGATAAAACTCTGTCACTACCTCGGTAATGATGTAAGCATTGCGTAGCTCCCATTTCATGAAATTCTATCCACAATTTACAGAAGTTTTTGTCGACGAAAATTTCGTTCGTAATCCACAACGATTTTTATGTCCGAAATTTTCGAGGACAAAAATCTCTGTTAATTGAGGATGGAATTTCATGAAACTGAAACCACGTAATGTTTACATCGTTGTCAAGATAGTGAAAGAGAGTTTTAATTAATAGTTTTATAGAAATAGTAGATTTTTATGCGAATTTGTATATAATTGTAATAATATTAAAGAAAAATAGAAAAAAGAATTATACTAAACTTATAAAAATGGATTAATACATAAAGCCACGAACTTTTCTCATAAGCCAGATTTTATGAAACTAGCATCGATTTTATTTTATGTCTCTAAATATGGCATCCGGTTATTCTCGACGTCCAAAATCGGCGATGATGTGCAAATAGTGCGTTTCGTAGTTGTATGTATCTAACTGTAAAATTCGATCATACACAATGTCTATGTGCGTACAGCGTCATCGATGGTAATGACTCGGTAGTGTGCTCTATAGTTTTACATGTTAAGGTATGAAATTTTTCCTTAGACTCATAAAATTCCGGAACACGCTACTTAGATATCATCATCGGCGACCATACGCTTTTAGATGACGAATACAACTGGATTCAACCGCGAAACTCAAAGACTTATGAACGGAAGTGTACCTGGTCATTGTCATCTGTGAATTTTGACATGTGACAAGCGTTCATATTCTTTCTTTATAAACTCATCTGTTTCTAAGGTGAATGCCCCTATTTATACTCACGTTCGTATTTCTACTCACTTCGAGTTTTTTATGTTATTACGTATAATATTTTTCCAGACAACGGGTGTAAAGACCTTGTTTACGCATGGACTGTGTAAAAATATACATTGAGCAACTAATGCAGAAAATTGGCTATTCCATTAATGGCGAGTGCATAATAGCCGCAGTAGACTGTTGCAAACTTCACACAAGTGCTATTCTATTTCTTGTGCGTGATGTACACAATATTTTTTCAAATGCATGTAAATAATACTCTTCGACACTGGTGGGTAAGTTGACTTTTTTAGAGTATGGGACGTTTTTCGCCCAAACGAAGCGAGGGTGAAAAGTCACATGTGCTAAAAATCAACTTATCCAACAATGTCGAGCAATCTTTTATATCACAAGAGCCAAAAATCATGTCAAACTTACGATTTTTAGGTTAGAGTGGTATAATAGTTCTTTATGGCCTTAAATTGAGCTTGACATGAACGAAAAATAGATTTCACCCTCCTGTAACCTTTTCACACTCAGTTCACTCGTTCGCGGATTTTAAATTGTAATTAAAATTAATAACTTTTTTTTAATTCCTTGAAATATCATGTGAGTTTTGTACGCAGTAGCGACATGAGCCCGTTATAGAACTTAAAGTAAGATACGTGCAGCTTGAAATTACGTTTTATTTATAATACATTCTGTTCTTAAAATCAACTAATTTCATAACGTTGTATTTAAAGTTGTATTCTCATAAAAACCATGTAAACACCTTAATTTTAAGATGAATTTTTATGAATTTACAACGAAATTATAAACTTATTGTCCCTGACTATTTTTTTGAAATTGCCCTTTTTTTTGCCTGTTTTACGAACGCAAAATGTGTATTCGCACACCTGAGCGAAAATCCTTAACTTTTTCTCACTAGTGTGGAAATGTTCTTGCAAACGTGCGAAAAAGTCGACTTACCATACAAGAGTGAAAAAGTTAAGGAATCAGTAAAAGTGGGAATATACGCAATTTGTACTCGTAAAATAGGCAATACAAAAAAGAACTATTTCCACACTCCATGTGCAAAATCAGTCTTGACTTATACTTTGTATGGTCTCGATACTTTGTATGGAAAAATATCGTACGCTACATGTGGGCTTAGGCTATCTCGACTCATGTGATTGTCACCCTCGTCAATGTAATCTCCTTCGCCCACTAGATACGCAATGTGTTTTTTATATTCTACTCATTTTAGTAAAAACCACTAACTTAGAAAGAAGGAATATTTATTTATTTATTAAATATCATAAGCGTTTAAGGCCTAAAATGTAGAATTAACAATGTAAAGATATATAGCACTATGAACAATAAACATTAGCAAAAAAGCAAAACAAGGCCGCAACATGATTCTGAAGAAAACATTAGCTCTATGAGATTCCATTGAATGAGGCTGCACAATCCGTATGCACAATATCACCCGGCAACTTAGTCTAAAAACAAATACATCTTGGCCATACAGAATTAAATCCTTATGTAGATCTATATACTTAAATGAATCCAGATAGATTCCTTGCTCAGTAAGGAATACAGGATCTAATTCTTCTAAGAAACTGCATAAGAAAATCCTTATTTTCTACAATATTCTTGAAAAACATAATATCGTTATACTGATGCTGGAGCTGTAAAGGGAAAATACCAAACTCACTGCAAAAATACGTGTAATTATGATAAAACTTATGAAAAAACATTTTACCTTTGAATTCTAAAATCCTAAAAGCTTATGATTTTGATACCTTCAAGTACACTTCAAGCATTTGCTTCAAATATCTGACATGAGGAGTTCAAATAGATGAAGTAAAATTATGAATCGACTTCACAAGTGTTGAAAAAAGATAATTAATTGTAATTACATTTGAAAAATCCTTGGATGTTCAGTTTATAAATTCCAGAACTTTACTTCATTTATTCACAGTAAGTTCATTTGCTTTTGAAACTGGTATCGCACGCTCGAGTTATTATATGTTATTTAAAAAAAAATTTTTTAAATTTCGAATTCTAAGCTCTATTCATTCTATAGTGTTTTTTGGTATTATTTTTACACTACAAGAAGACTATTAGTTTGTTAATACAAATTATCACAATATTCATGATTAATAAGACTTTTGATACAAGCTTATTTCTAGCAATGAGCATACTAATTTCTCTCACTAAAACCTTGAGCACCGTAATTTCGATTAAAAGATTCTTTTGATTAAATTTCAAAAGATACAATAGCACATCGAACATATTAATCTATAAAATTATATACTTATTATTATATAATATACCATAAATGTTGTACCGCTAAAGGCTGTAGTTTCTGACCAAACTTAAAACAAATAAATATATTACATTTACTGTACTTTATGAACCCTTGCTGCACTGAGTGGAGTCCTTGAGGAACCCTAACCAGTCATCCTCGCAAATCGAACACACGTCGGCTATACAACAGATTCGTAACCAGTGACCTCGAAAACACCTGTATATCAATTTTCAAATAAAACCGCCTTCGTGTATACGGCCCACTACGAGGACTGCTTTTGGTGGCAAAACTGAACTCCGTGCTATTAGGGTTAACTATAGTTAAATATTAAGTTTTAATGTGTAAATGAATCTCGTGTAAATATACAATAATATGATGTAAGCGAATCATAATGTGATCGATTTTTTCATACCGTTCAGATACTTCTTATTCTGTAACAGTAAATTCTTCCTTTTTGAGATTACTATATTAATGGAAAAAAATATGGTCATACATAATATACATGCAGCATTCTCTTACGAAATGAAAAACTTTAAGCAATATTGTAATGGTTATTAACCGCATTAATTTAACGCTACTAGTTCCAGAGACATGTTTTACAACAGAATGCTAACCGAATAATAAGGTAAAGAAAAATGAAAACACTCTCGAAATATGTAAAAATCTAATAGTGACTGACCTACGGTAGATCTTGGCGACAATGGAATTAATCGCTTCTCCTCGACTACACAGGCTGACTCGTGCTCGACAGCAGCCAAGGACATCCTAATAACGCGGATGGAATTACTGCAAACAGTATCTAGGCCGCATGATCTACCCCTTGGACGAGGGGCGAAGGGACAAACAATAGAAAGAAAATGAGAGAACATAGGTACAGACGGAAGAGTCCGGGTCAGGGAAAAATGATGCCACAGTGCGTGATTCGTAGCTTTCATCCTTACCGGCGATCTTTTATTCGCGCGACGACATACACACTGCACGTAGACTCGCACATACACGTATAGAATACAGGCGAGAGTTGGCGCACGGACGCATGTTGGTGCATTATACGGCGGCCGCTCGGGAATGCGCTCAACAATCCAGTTCGACAATCGGCCATCAACAATATCGCTGGCATATAGACTCGACGTGTGCGTCACTTCGCTAAACGGCGTCAGCTGAGCGAACTGCACCTGTACTCGTGGTACACACACAGCTGGTACACTTGGCACCTACGCTTTGACTTCGCTAACAAATACAGTATTGATGCACTTAATTGATTGATCGGTCAAATTCAGTTCAATTCAATTTTTATCTCGAAAATTAATCACCGGATAAATAAAATCAGAGAAAAATAATAATCGAATGAATAACATCCCGAGAAAAAGTTTTTAAGAAACGAAAAAAATAGCATATTTGGAATACGTTTTTAACTGGGTATACGTAGATGCACATACGGTTTATTCTTTTCAACTTTTTCTCTACAGTTTGTTCTATATATACTTACAGTTTGAGTGCTTATAGCTGGGGAAAACAAATGTTTTAATTCTTTCAATACCTTATGCAAAACAATCATAGTCAACGAATATTAAGATAAAGTACCTGATACCTAAACGCTAATTGAAAGACATTCTTCGTAGCCTACTTATTTAATAGAAGATTTCGAAATTTCAAAAATTTTTAATTATAATATTACATCTAGACTATTTTTTGTTCATTCAACAGCATAACTGTCCTTCTAATAATTTTTAAACGTTGAAAATATTGTATTTAAAATTCCCTTTGTTATAGTACGCAAAAAGGCGCTGCAACATTTTCAGATGCAATCCTAATACTTATTCGGAGACGCTTAGAACCAGTATTCGCACTAATCAACAGTATAAAACTATAAGGATCGTAAATCTTTATGCAAGTATAATTTATAATTTAATTAATTTAGTTAACTTAGTTAACTTAAATCACATTGCTTTCTGATTATTCATTTAAATGTAAATAATTATCAGTTTTACTACTGAAATCAAATATAACCAAGTTCTGAATAAATGTTTATACAAATATGCTACAAGTTTATAAAAATTTTGAATAATTTTTGCTCTGTAAATAGTGTAACAAATTAAAAAAAATTGCTCGATCCTTACTTACTTATTTTACATTTTTTTTAATGAACGACGCTCTTATATTATTTATCGTCAGTAAGACTACAAGTTAATGACTATCTGAAAATATATTTATAAATAATATTTTGATGGTTTATGTAACATATTGAGGCTATATACTATACGAATACACGCGAACTTTTAATTATTAATAAACAGATTAAAATAGCATGCGACTTAGGAAGTACATTTTAATTGATATATGAAATCCGTCATATTTTGAGGATCCTATAACTACTTCAAATTACTGCTTGAGTCATGATAATTATCCTTTTTATCATTTTTATTTCACTGGCCTGTACAAACCCTTAGTTCTTTTACGGTACGGTAGATACTGATTACGCTCCCGTAATAGCCCCGTGTAGCAGTAGCGGTCTTGATTAGAAGTACTTGCGTTTGCGTGGAACAGTAATACTCTACAGAAAATCTATGATAAAATCCGTCGCTTCAAGATGTTAAACTTAAATATCCAAGAAGAAATTTCAGCAGAATTTCAATCTCTAAGAATTGCCACAGAAGAAAGAAAACTACGTCGCCAAGATATTTTATCTGAAAATAATTATTTCCTACTCCTTCGCAACACCCTCCCTGTGAGTAACCATATCTTATTTACAACTGCAATATTAGAATAGATTTTTTAAAACAAATTAGTAAAGCTTATGCTTTATACTAATAATTCTGATTTATTATACGCAAAATACTCGTTTTCTTTGATTATCAGGATTTTAAAATCGATCTTTTTGTCCACAATCCAGCTAGAGCCAACATTGTAACAGCAGTTTTGATCAACATTACTTTTTCCTTTACCGACAATTGCGACCTATTTAAAATACCTCTAGCTGCTGATAATTGAAAATTTTTGCTTTTCCCATTGAATTTTTAGTACACGAAATTATTAACAGAATAATTTTTGTGTCGAACATAATTGTACCACGGATTCAATAGTTTCGCTGACTGTAACATTCATGATTATATTGTTCTGAATATATACAATCATTATTTTGTAAAACTATCAATAGAATATTTTCTTTCTATATCAAAAGCACTTCTAATTATCCAACTCCTCTTTCTTATTTCTTTAATTTTCGCTTCTATACTTTATGATGTTTGCTATAATAATTCTGCATGTTAACTTTATGTTAAAGATATTGAATATATTTTAAAACCGATATGATTGAAGGGGTAATCGAACACAAGTGGCTATGCAATTGACTAAGTTGAGTAGCACGAGTACATTGTTTGGCTCAGCTACTAATAGGATGAGTAGCTACTCAGCCGAGTAATACTCGACAACTTTTTTAGTGATTACGATGAGGTGGGACAAGGAAGGACGATTTAAGTATTTTTATCAAAATATTTAAATTCGTCATTTCTGACTTTCATTTTTTTGAGAGAGATCGAGTTCTTCATTACCTCAGTCCGAACTCTGGTCGAATTCAGGAATCTCGGTGACTAAAACGAAATAGAATAAGGAATCAGTTTGTCCATCACCACCATAAAAGAGTCCCGTTAAGAGGCCTAAGACCTCAACTGTACAACGGGGCAGCAAATGAAAGATGTTATATTAGTCCGTTAAATAAAGATATCAGACTTATTTTCAATGCTAATTAATTAGCTGTGAAATTGTTCTTGGAAAACTTTTGAAAGTAAAATGTTACTGGTTGGCACTAGACTCTGCAATAACATTCTACATTTTGAAGAAGACAAAGCCTGCTTTATATTTTTTTTTTTCTATTATACCTTGAACTCGCGTAATATTACTGCTATATAAGGTATAAATAAGGTACGGTCTTTCTGATGAAACCATTTAAAACCATTTAAACATACAGTAAATACAAATTTTACATTTAAAAAATCTAAAATGGTATAGCTCTTAAAAGAATCAAAGTAAACGTAAAAAAGAATGTATAGTCATATATAGAAGAAATTTTTACTTTGAGTGAACAAAATTGGATGAGACTGGTTACAATAAAGATGGCTACAGTGTATGAATTAAAAATCTCTCCACATAGTATCAAACATTACAAGTATGATTGATTTCGAGACTGAGTTTCACTCATACTTTACAAAATAAAAATTCATGCTGCTTATCAATCCTATATCAATAAATTATCGTTGTCAATTTGAAAATAATAAAGCCTACTTTTCATTTAAATCTTAAAATGAAAAGAATTATTAATTTTTAAGAGAGTACTTACTTAAAAAAGAGTAATGTAAGTCTTTATTCGAAATGAAAATTGTTCCAAAGAATGTCACTTCTGAGGAAGACTTGATCAAGTGTAACGGTGCAGCGTCGTTAATTTTATTATTATATCTTCGAATATTTACACTTTAAAAAGATTCTACTGATTATCCATTATTCCGTTGCATAACAACACTGCAAGGTAAAGGAATTATATTAAGTTTAAAAAAAATTAGTTATATATTGAAATCAAAAATATTTTAATTTTAGGTGTATGAATTAAAAGAAATATGCACTTCAATTTAACTCAAATATTTTTAATTTACATACGCTATAAAACATCAAAAATTACTTTTAAATGGACCTTAAAACTTTTTTTTTAAGATATACCAACAATAATTGTACTAGATGAATTAAAATCATAATTTCTCCGAAAATATAGATCACCATAAATTTATTATTCACAATATTTTTTAATTTAAAAATGATAGACCAAAAAGTTCACCGATCAATTAGGTCGTTAGTAGTCGAACAGACCTTTAAAAACTCACTTTGAGGTTACATTTCGGTTTACATTAAATTACACAGAAGTTTCACGGATAGAAAACATAGCTGCTATTAAATAAATTAGATATAACATTTGAATAGATTCAATTGATTTAAGAATATTAGTTTGTGTGAAATTTCCAAATTATATCAAAGGGTCGACAACTAGTTTTTCACCTCGAAAGAATGGTCCAATGACCGACCCTTCTTTTATAAAAGACATTCATGAATTTTATAATTTTTTTTTATATTAATTAAATATTTAACTTATTTATAGACATACATTACTATTTTTTAATTAAAAAAAAAGGAAATCTAAATTAATGTACTTGTTTACATTAGCAGTTTTTTTTAACTGGGCATAGTTCAAAATAGCAATTATTTAAGTGTAATAAATCGTCGATAAATTTTTTTTAAACCATTGCATTTAATAATTATTTTAAAAAAATGTATACTATATTAGAAAACTGAAATTTTGCTGAATAATATTAAATTACTTATTTTCTTAGAAAATAGTAATAATATTTAATCAAACTGTAAAAGTGGTCGACTACTGGGGGGCGAGCAGTCGGTTACTTACCTCATGTTAACATTAATACTTTCTAAATTTTCTAAATGAATTATATTCATTCTTTTCTGGTAAAAATCGTAACATTTTTAAGACATAAATAATGCAGAAGAAGTTTATTTAATTTATGCAATGATTACATTCAATAGAAAAAATCAATATTTTAAATGTTTGATAAAATACATCATCTTTTGAATAATAATATAGTAGTTTTTATTTATATCGTAGGTACTTTTTCAAATAATTTCAAAAATCAAATAATCTATTTGGACTAATTGCAAGTATTTTAATTATTCATTGAGAATTTAACACATTATAAATCATTTTAAAAGATGTTAAAAGTTACGATAAAAAGTCATGATCATCACGCGCCCATATTATCTGCGCCTGATTTATTATTTACTTGTTATCACATCAGTTATTGATTTTTAAATTATTAACATATTAGTGCCTGAGTAGGCTAAATTTTTTAAACGTAAAAACCTTATAGATCTGGACACTAAACTGTGACATTTTTTTAAATTTTATTTTACTGACAATAAAAACCAAACGTTTACTTTTTTTAAATAATAATGTATCTAATTTTTATAAAGCATTACAACGGATATTCATATTTCTTTAATCCTCCTGTACACCATGACGAGATATTTCGTCTAAAATACATAGAGTTACTAATAAAATATATAGAATTTTTGGTACCACCTTAGATCTGAATTCCAAATTAATTTATTTTATTTAGTACGTTTGCATTACTTTTCGACTGACCGAACTAATTTAGGAAGGTGTCGTAGTAATTCTTTTATCGACTTCCAGACTATACTGTTATACGTGTATGGGCGCACATATTTCTTGAACCTAAAATAAGAGCTATCCGATCATTGAAATTCGCGGTCAGCTGCAGCCGGATGTCGCTGCTAATCAGCGGCAAATTCAAACGGCGCAAAGTCACAGAAGAGTAAGGCAAATGAGAGAAGAAAAGTACGGGTCCCACAGCGAGTTCGACATGATTCAGATTTTGAGTCTAAACCAACAATACTCGAGTCTCCTAACCCATGATTATTACCAAGGGATGTATTCTAATAATATTCAGAAAAATGGTTTCTTTAGGAAATTAAAATCCTTTCGAATTAGGTAGATATTATTTTCTTGCCGGCTGGTTACTGGAATCTTCTGAAATACCATTATTAGTAAAAATTGAATACAAATTCAACTTAATTTATAATGTAGCTGCTAAAACTAATTTAAAAAATTGTAGCTTACGATTTCATCGTGTTTTACTAATAATGAGCTGAATCGTGAAATTTATTAACGTAGAACGATAGAGTTTTAAATATTCACTAAGATGATCCACTTCGCGTATGTTCATGTAGATGGACATGAGAAGCGAAAAGAGTAAGGTTAGGAACAAGACCTTCAAGATACGGGCGTATAAAGTAGCACACACAGTATGCTACCAATCCTGTAAGAAAAGGATCTAGTAAAGAAGTACAGACGATGAAGAAGAAGAAGAAGAAGAAGAAGAAGAAGAAGAAGAAGAAGAAGAAGAAGAAGTAGAAGTAGAAGAAGACGAGAACGAAGAAGAGCGAAAAAGCAAAGGATCTATAGGAGTTCAAAGCACGTATATATACGTGAGAGGAAGAGAGAAAGAGAATTCAGCGGCAGAGAGATCTTTCTCGGCAAGACAGAGAAAACGTGGATCGAGAGAACTAGAAGGGAAGAGAAGCAGCAGCAGCAGCAGCAAGAGAAGAGAGACGAGACCGCTTGAAATCCCTCTCTCCTTCCCGCCTTTCCTGCCTCTGCCTGGCTGGCTGGTTGTGCTTCTCTCTGGTGCTGCTGCCGCCCGTCCGCCATGCCACACTACGAGCGCGCGCGAGCGAACGTACGTACAGCTAGGCCGGCACGGTCCTGTAGCCCATTTGGCATTTCCCCAGCTATAGCGGTGCTCCTGTAGCCCATCGTTGTTATCGTCCCGCAGCTGCATAAAGTCGGCTCTCCTGCCTGTCTCTCTCTCTCTCGCTCTCTCTCTCTCTCTGTCTCTCTCTCTCGCTTGCGCGCGCGCTCTCTCTCTCTCTCCCCCCTACACCGTCGAGCTGCTTTTGCCCACGTTACCTCACCCCTCCCTCGCCATTTGCCCCTCTGGCTCCACCGTCTCTCTCTTGCTCTCTCTCTCTCTGTCTCTCTCTCTCGCTCTCTCTCTCTCTCACTCTAGCACTCAGAGAGCATAGTAGTCAGCCTGGCAGCAGCCTGACACGTAGCCCCCACCACCAAGCCGGAGCTCGACCTAACGCGCGGCTCGTTCGTTCTCCATCTCGCTTACTCGTTCGGTCTGCCATTCTCTTAACGTGTCGTCGACCGTGGCGCCACCAACAGGGACGCCTTGAAACGCGCGTTTTCTCTCTTTTGCCGCTCTCTCTCACGCTCTCTCTCTCTCTCTCTCTCTCTCTCTCTCTCTCTCTCACTCTCGCTCACCCTCTTCATTGCGTTATATGCGCGTACGATCCCACGCCACGGCCCCGATGGCGAGACTGAGACGGAGAGAAACTTGGGCCGCCATGACGCTATATTCACGCGCACGTATATACGTGTATACATACTATATGTGCGCGCGCTCTTTCTGTCTCTCTCGCTCGCTCGCTCAAAATATATAGCTATATGTATGTGGTACTTGTGCTCAGAGCGAGAAAGAGCATATAGACTATCCTTGTCGTCCTATCGATTCCCCGTTCTCCGCTTCGTACTCCATCTCTTTCTCTATCTCACTCTCTCCCTCCCCCACCTGAGTGAGAGAGAGAGAGAGAGAGAGAGAGAGAGAGAAGGATAGAGATCGAGTGCGCTGTTTCGCTCTCCTCGGTAACCTTGGTAGAGAATAACCCGCCGTTCAATTCAAGGAATTATGACGGCCCTCTCTTTTTCCCTAGCCCATCGCGCGCGCACACACATATCTTCTTCTTCTCTTTCTCGTCGTTGTCCTTGTTCTTCTCATCGAGGCCTCTCTTTCGAACATTTTCCATCCTGCTCATCTCTTTTTCTCCCTCTCTCTTATTTGCTTCTTTCTTTACTGTTTTTCCTTATTCCACCGATGGAAGAGTTGCCGGCGTCCTCGGTCCCGCTCGTCGTCGTCCTCTTCATAGTCGCGGTACTTCTCGTCTTCTCTTATTTTTCGTATGCGTAAATTTCCACTTGTATTCTTTCGTATTTATATGCTGCTAGTACGCGTAAAAACGGCATTTAGTATTCTTTTGCTCAATAACAATGCGCTTGAGCATTGATTATTTGAAAAAAACGTGTGTTTAAAAAGTGGAAGTTCTCAGTTTTTAAGGTTAGGTAGTCATCAGATGGTTGGTTCTGCGTGCAACGATTGTATGAGGTCGTTCGGTAGATTCGAGAGTAGCGCTTCGTTAATTGAATGAAACCCTCTTCATCACTATGATTCGTCGAACCAATGAGCGAACCGCTGACGTTACACATGCTTTTTCCGGTGTTAACTTTGTATAACCGTATCTTTAACTTTGTGACTTTGTGACATACTCTATGGTACCTCTTACAATAATTTTAGTTAATTAAATACCAAAATTGCACAATAGTTAGTTCAATTACGAAACAAAACTAATTTTTACATTAATGTATTTGACCAGCGAGTGATATTCTAGCAGTAATAAATATTAATTTATTGTTAAAGCAAGCATCCTTTCAGTTAAGCCTTGTTGAGGAAACTTAAAATAAATCCCACCTAACACTACGCTATATATGCCAGAGACCAATGACATATTAGTGAATGACAGAAAGTCAACAACAAAACATTGCAATTGATTGTTTTAAAAATAATTAAACGATATATTTATAGAGTTGCTGTAGTTATAAAAAAGATTTTATTTGCTGATATCTTTTTCTATTTATAATAAAAATTAATATTTGAACTCGTGCAGTCTAGTGCTAGGTGAAATTAATCTGATTAATTGTTTTTTCAATTAATTCGAACTAGTATAAGATGTTTACGGATTGAAAGTTATTCTTAAAATTATGAGCACACCTACTCTTCTTTAAAATTTGTAATATTTATAATTTTGAGTAATATTTGGACTTGGCCGGCGTAGTACTTTGATGTTATTAAGTGCATTCTGCGCAAGGTGAAGTTTTTATGACTTATCTTTTTTTTAATTAATTAGAACAAAGAAATATATCGAAGAACCTGAGAAGGGGGAAAGTTACTGCGTCTCCACACGGAGAAAAATTTCCTGCATTAATTCCTCGAATATGTAACAGAAGTAGCTAAACTTGTATAGTAATCCGAGGACAGTCGAGATGTTAGAAAAATTCCTATAAAGTATAGTAAATTTGAAACGTAGCAATTAATACAGGAATATGAAGTAAGTTTTCCTATAAAGAGTAATTTTTACTTGAAGATTTAAAAGAGAAAAATTTTATGAGACGAAAGAAGTTTTAGAGCCTTTTTTTAATTTTACGTAGATCTTCACTTGTTTGATAATGAATTTCTTTTTCAAGCTATCTCTTTGTTTTCGCACGTTTTTAGTATTAAACATATATATTTCGGAAATGCTTTACTAACAATTCCCTAACACCATTTTAATTTCACGCATTCACAATAACATATAATAATAAGCTAACCTAAGCTATCCTAACAACCCTATCGAGATATTTCTTGTTATGCATTTCTTTTCAGCGGTCTTTTACGGAGATCTTATATATTAACCAAACTAATATTTGACCCCTTGCACGAACGTTATGGCTAAAATTTTAGTCGTCATAGCCACTTAATACATCATCAATTGAAACTAATCTCCAATGAAAGTTATTGTACTTTCTGGCAAAAAATAGAATAGAAACATTTATTTTTATAATTGTTATTTTTTATAAAAGTTATTTTTCCTATACGTATATCAATTTTGTCTAGACAGGATTATAAATTTTATTTCTTGTATGGGAGAAAAAATTTATAACTGACAAGTCTGTTTTTCGTTCCTAGACAGTATAGTGAAATATTCTCAACTATTTTTCTCCATGCACCAATTATAAATATTTTTTATTCCCAAATAAAGGGAAATTATAAATATACAATATTTTACAAATATGGAATAGCAATACGATCATTCGCTGGAGAATCCAATCATTTATAGGGGGAAAATTAATTTGTAACTTAGTCTAAAGTACTTATTTTTTGTTCTCTATATTCTAGTTTTTCAATTTTGTCATATGTATCATTATTTATATGAAACGACAAACCCAAAATTTTTATAAACTACTTTCCTTACTTGAAATTATTTATTATTAAAAGTATCGCTAATTCTTATATTTGGCAACAACAAAAATTTTGAAGAGACATGAGAGATACGGGAGTTTTTGTGAAAACAAGAATGCATTCACATCTTACGTTCCGTAATGACAGACAACAGACAGTTGAACTAGTATGACCCAAATTGAAATCTGTGAAAAAATTAGTTCGTTTTTAAATTTCTGTATTTCGTTGCATTCAGCAATGAACAAATAGAATATTTTACTTTTCCCAGATAAATGATTATCATGATATACAAATCTTGAGTCCTCAAGATTATTCCACATGTCTAACTCAATCAGAACTACACTACTTGAATAATTTATATTCATATAAATCGCAGCAAACGGTATATGTAAAAATCTTACACTTTTAATGTTTTAATAATGATATTACATTAAAAAATATAAATAATTATTAGTGTTTATCAAAACACTGAAGATAAAATAAATTTAAACAAAAAGTAATAAAAAAAAATTTTTACAATACTAATGTAAAAGTCTTCAGGGTATTTGATTTTTAATAGTAAAATTTTGTTCATTATAATAAGTCGTAAAAGAATATTACTTTTTGTATATACCGATAATGGTTCAGATATGCAAAAAATTTGAATCACTTGTTTTGTGGACTCTATACATGTATAAAATAACTATATAAAAAAGTCATATTATTCAAGATCAATACCCTGCAGAATTCATATGGAAACTAGCTTTTGGCCAAATTGACTGAAACTTTGAGATAATGTAGCTTTCGACGTTTGAATCCAAATTCTTAATGGGATTCAAGATACGAAATTTTATGACTTTCTCATCAAAAGATTCAATAGGCACATTCTCAAAATATGTATAGTATTCAAGATATTAGAAGTTAAGGACATGTGCTAGTCAGAAAGATTCCTATCCTACCGGTTTTTGTATTAAACGAAATATAAAAAGATAGATTAAATTTTGAAAAAAACTCTGTCAGCATCTCGGTAACTATGTAAAGATTATTTGACTCCAGTTTCTTAAAATTCCATCTACAATTTCTAGAGATCTTTATCATCGAAAATTTCGGAGATGAAAATAGCTGTGAAGTATGAACAAAATTTTCGATGATAAAGATCTCTAGAAATTGTAGATGGAATTTTAAGAAACTGGAGTCAAATAATCTTTACATAGTTACCGAGATGCTGACAGAGTTTCTTCCAAAATTTAATCTCTCCTTTGTAACGTATAAAAAAGGCGTACGAACACGATGCGAATCCAGAACGTCTCGTGTCGAAGTCGAGTGCATTAACCACTGAGCTAACGTCCGCGCTACTTGATACGATGATGATCACAATTAGCTTGGAGCGGAGCTCTCAAGTCTTCAAGCTTTAGAGTGAGGTTAAGGAAATAAGTCCTAAGATTGATTCAGATAGATTGAGTGTTTATTCGTATCTCGAGGTGAGAGAGAAGCTCGCTACGCGGATTCACGGCGATTGCCGGACTTTCCTCACCGAGCTCAGGGTAGGAGAGCCCGAGGTGGTTCGATGGAAACGTGGAGTCAGCCGCTGCTGGCTCTAGTTGCACTCGAACGATCGGTAGGTGCTAGGCAGACGCTCCAACGGAAGTCGGTGTCTCGAGGACCGAGGTTTTGTGAGAACCTCGTGGCTGTACGTGAGATATTACATATTCCATTAAATGCAAAAACTGGTAAAGTACGGATCTTTCCGACCATAGCACATATTCTTAATCAAAGGTATATAAATTATATAAAGTATACACAATTTAGTGAAAAAAATGATTAAATTTCAAAAAGGTACTCTGGTAGAAAATTGACCGAATCGACTGGAGAAGAAACCAGCTCTCATACCTAATTCGGCAACAGAGTAAACACTAAAAGTCGGCTACAAACTTTACGCGTATCTTTATGCTTAAAATTGTATTAAAAAAAAAACAATAAATTTTGGATTTTAAAGAAAAATCTACACGCACGTGCCTATTACGTTATACACCGCGACCATGCGTACGATCCATCTCAGCGTCATCAACGCACAGTAGGCAATGCAAAACCACTAATTTCATCTTAGCACTCGCTAATGGTGATTTAAATTTAATATGCGACACGAGCGGTCGCAATGCGAACTAATAAATATGGCCGACAAGGGTAAGCTGAAAACACTATTGTTACGGCCGAATTTTAATGAGAAGTGCGAGTTCTTGATAAAAAAAGGCGAACAAACGCGATTCGAACCCGAAAGGTCTCGCGTCGAAGTTAAGTGCTCTAACCACTGAGCTAACATTCAGTGCTTCTCTCCTCTTCATACTGTCTCCATATATCATATCGCGCTGACTCCAAATAAATAAATAAAGTGTAAAATTATAAGATACATTGTCAGGTATCATAAAAGACTGTGTACTACATCATTAAAAATTAAAAAAAATTTTAAATTTAAAAATGATGTAGCCTTTGCCAAGTCACGCAGTGTATCCAGACGTATAGTTAACATTATTATTGTTCATCAATATATTTAATTTTAAATTTTCGTTGCACTGTCCATATAAGACTGACAGATGTTTTGCTGTCGTTTTGCTTGCCAGCGCTTCGGTGGCCGTTTTCATCGCCAATAAGCTAGGTGCATAACAGGTAGCGCCGGTCATGTGCAGCGAACGGAGGAAGCACAGTAATTCCGTTTGCTGTAAATAAAACACAGTCTCATGGAATTTATAACAATTTTGCTAAATTTTGATAAAAATGAAAAAATGAAAAAATGGATATAATTATTGAAACAGGATTTCAAAGATTTACACACTCCATTTTTTAACCCAGAACGTGTTAATCTTACAGATGGTGTAAGTTTGCGATATTTTACGTTTAAATAAACATAAATAGTATAAAATAAATATTATTATCTTAATTTTTTTACGACGGGTAGATTTGACAGCCTAATAATTTAAATATTAATGAATACTAAAAATTTAATTTTTATGAAAACCTAATTAGAAATGCTTCTAGTATTTTCCTCTGAACGTACAATATTAATTTTTTTTTTAATTTAGCTAACACAAATCTTGAAGAGACTTATAAAGCTTTAAGGTGTTCCAAGCGTCAAAGAAAGTATTAGATAGAACAATAAAATGAATGCAATACAAAAGTATAACAATCCTAAATTCATAATCTATCAAAATTTTGGGGGGTTAACGTTAATTTTGAAAAGATATAAACTGTTAATTCTTATGGAGTTATGAAAGATCTTTGGAAAGATTTTTCTCTGTCGTCGCGATTAGATGACATGTAAATATAAAAAGCAAGTTAGAATCACAAAAGTCCAAAGATATTCGTCTAAAAAAAAGTTATACGTTAACGTTCATTTAAAAGAAATATTAACTAAAAAGGTCTGTGTTTACTAAATTGCATATCATTGTATATATATACATATATGCGTATGTGCGTGATTCTTAAAAGATTGTTCACAACGGCAGGGTTTTTGCGAAATGAAAATTGTGTCAATTATGTAATAAACTAAAACCCCACAACCCCCGACCCCAATGATGTTCGCCTGCGACGTCCGCTTCTATTTCCGGTCACTATTATGTATTAAGACACGAAAATGTTACTAAAGAAATATTGAGATACGCACCAGATCTATTTTTTTTCTGGAATCTCCCAGAAAGACGCATTTATCCCAGAAAGTAACAGTGCATACTAAAAATCGTCCCAGAAATACCAGAACTTGACTATTTACATATATATATGTGAATACTCCGTGAAACATCATAACTTATATTGTAACTTTCAATAACTAAAACTATGCGTATTATTGAAAATACAAGACTATTTTAAGTTCATAATTCGTAAATAATTTTTTAGTTATTTATTTAGTATCCGAAAAGGAGTAAAGTTGATTTTTTGTTCTACATTTATGTAGTCAAACCCTCACTTAACTAGTCTGATGCTTGGGATACCTTAAAAAAACTTTTAACTATTAATTTAATAATTTTAAAAATCGGAGTACGAAAAAAAGGTTGAATTCATTTTTTATTTAAATAATAATTTTTTCAAATGAAATACAGCGTATTTGAAAACGTGAGTCTTAAACTGTCGACCCCTGTTTTTTTATCTTCAGAAAATGTACAAAAAAAATTTAATGAGCGTGTTAAAATGGGGCTTTGATAGCACACGTCGCTACTGTGGCCGTCTTGCGAAAAAAACCGCTCATATGATTCTAACCTCTAAGATCAAAGATTCTAACCTCTAAATGCGTTTCGTTTATGTCATATAGAATGTACCACGCATGCCCGCTAGTCGGGCACGTAGAGCATTTTAAAGGGTTTTACTTTTCGATTTCTAACTAAAAATATATTGAAAAAAAATATTATTTAACTGTTAATTCTATTTCTCGATATACACGGAAAAAAGCTGAGGGGGACTGCCGCACGAACAGCGGTGTAGCAGTGCCACTAGTAGTAGTGTGCACCGGCTACTCTGTTTCTGGGGCAATGGTTACCCCACTCACGTACGCAGAGTTAAGATAATTTGTTTTCGATTAATTATCGCAAAACTTTACACTCATCGAAATCGAATACAGGATCGTTTCCGATGTAAAATTTTACGCTTTTTCAATTGGTGTAAACCATTTTGTTCTAGCCTAAGCCATTCTCGAGATATAAGCAAATAAAACTTTGAAGCTCCATTTTCGTATAGAACCTCTGGACCTAGGAAGCTGCAAATTTGAAAATCGGTTTTTTCGACCCCGATTTACCTAATAACGAAAATGCAGTAGTTTCTATTTCTATTTCCATTTCATTTGTGCTTTGTATCTTGTTACTGTAGTTTATTCAAAGTCAGCGGATGCCTCATTATGGGGGAATGGTTCTCCTAGAAAAAATGAACTGCTCTCCCATTTAAAGGACAAGCAGCTCGTCGTACGCGTTGACTAGCAACAACACCAGTTGGGGCAACAGCTACACCAGTCTTTTTTCCGGTAGTTGTCTAATTATTTTGTTTTTTTAACATATTAGAATATCTAAAATATTAATATAATCGTATCCTAAAGCTAAAGTGACACACATGCACGGAGAAAAAGGTTGTAGCAATATTTAAGATGAATATACGAAAAATTACTATATTGCGTACCAAAGCTGTGATATACTCATTTTATAGACATTTTTCTTATGGTCAGAACAAATATTACTATTCAACATAGCAATTTTTATAGAAATTTATAGTCAAAATTACTATATCCATATTAATATTTGTTATAAACATAAGAAAAATCTCTATAAAATGAGTATATCACAACTTTGGTACGCAACATAGTAATTTTTCGTATATTCGTCTTAAATATTGCTACATCATTTTTCTCGGTGTGCCCCGCTCTCCCCTAGTACCTCAACTTGTTACCCAGTTGCCGCCATATGTGCAGAGCCAGATTAAAAAATTTAGGCTCTGATCTCCCATCTGCCTGCCCACCTCTATCACATTTACCTTCATTGGTTTCTTGGCGCCAAAATGGAGAGAGTAAAAAGAAGCGAATTACAAAACGAAATGAATGCGGTTTTCGAGGAATTAGCAGCCGCGGATGAAGAAGTACCACAGGAAGAGCAAATCGTGACTTATGAAGATATACTTTCCTTTGTTTTTTTTTCTTTGATTTTTGATTCAGATTAGTCGGACTACGTCGAGTTTACGAGTTTCAATTGTAAGTTGTAGCCAAGGCCAAACGAACATAGTAGATATTCAATTTCGAAGTTAAAGACACGGCTAAATAAAGATGTATGATTTACAATTTTTAAGTTCAAGGCAAGACCAAATAAATAAATAAAATATACAGGGGCAGGAAAAAAATGCAAATGAAAAATTCTTTACTTCCAAATATCATAAATCAGGACGAGGAGAACGACGATAAGCACAACATGGATTTTGAGGAAGAGAGGATACAAGACTAGGCCCGGGTTTTCTTAGAAGTTAACCGGTCAGATCAATTTTCAACTGAGATCGTTTGAAGACAGAATGTAGCGAATGGAATAAAGGTTTGGACTAAAAAGGGTTTAACAAAAAGGAGGAAAAAGAGAGTTTACTCCTATCTGTACCTCGAAGAAGGAAAGTTAATTTAGAAGCTCCAGCTTTAAATGAGGAGATGATCGCTGCAGACTTACATCCTAAAGATTTCGCCAAACATAATTATTTCAAAGAGTAATAGAACCTCACTGGATCGGTCTTATCTGTAACTTCGTCAGTTTTAAGTGTAATTTTAAGTGATGGTGAGGAGCCTTTAGATAGAGACAACATTGACTAGTTTATCAAGTTTGACCAAACTCCTAAGCGAACAGTTTTTTACACTGAATCTGGCCAGAAAGTTATTTCTAATGGAAAGATATGAGGAAAAAATCCACAAAATTTTGAAAAACACAGAGCCCACTAGTTTAGTCAAGCAAATGGTGTACCCATCAAAGAGACGTTACACATAGTCGCATCCCCAGCAGCACAACAAGCGTTAGCCACTGAAAAGTTAGTAATAGAAACTGAACGGTTATGTTATAATTCTGATATGGAAGACTTTTACACAAGATCAGTTTGTTTTGAGCATAATCAATGGCTACAAATTAGATTTTAAAGATAAGCAATATCATTTAAAAAACCTGTCTTAATTAAAATAAATCAAGAATCTTTAAATATAGATATAGCAATAAAGAAATTACTATCCTTAAAAGCTATAGAAGTATGTAGTTATGTGTATCCTCCTTCTTTCAGATGCTCAAACTAGATGGCTCACAAAGATTTATACTAAATTGAAAAGGTTTAAATATAGTTATTCGAAAGGAACATTACAATAAGAAAGAAAGGAATATATACCAAAAAAAATTTCTCTAAGAAAAACTTCAGGTAACCTTAATATTCCATTTCAGCATCATTATGTCAGAACTTTTACGCAACTTGATGATGGTCAACAAATGCTACGCTGTGAAAATTTAAATTCTATAATCCAATGATTCTATGCTCGTTGCATTAACATTGATATTCAAGACATATTGGATAAATCATTTTGGTTTTGTTCTACGTACAGACAGTCTTTACCTTCAATACTAATATAAATTCTAATTACACATGTAAATATAGTGTAAAATTTTATTTATTATTTAAAAATTGTGATATATATCAAATATAGATTGCTACACCCCCGCTAGTATGATTATTTATATTTCTATTTTAAAATATTGATGTGTAGCCGTTAATTTTTGAACAATTATTTTGTTCAAAATGTGTTTCCTGTAACCAAATAATTTTCGGATTTTTCTCTATTAATATTCTTTTTATATTAACTCTTAAAGAGTAAAATTCTACTTACCTTAAGTTCTAATTAAATAGATATTATATTGGAATATTTAAACTATCCATTCATTGTTAGTAAGTTCTCAATTTGTCTTGTAATTAGAATCCTGTTTTTCGTTCTTTTTTGTTTTACATAAGGATAGATTTTTTTGATCATTTTAGATATTGCATCGCTATTATAAGTCATGAGTGTGCTCTTTGATTATATGTTCTGTATAAGGACTAAAGTTTATTTATAAAATTTTCAAAACTTAGGTAATCTAACAAATAATTATCCGATGTTTTGATTTCTGGTTTTAACGGAAAAGAGCGATTTTCTTCTCTCTATAGCCTATGAATATTTTAATTTGCCTTCTAAAAAAAGTTGATACAATTTGCTGATTGCTCTAGCAATCTTAACCCTTAAAGGTCTGGGACCACCAATGGAGTGGTGGTATACAACAAATTGATCAACCTATGTTTTATTCTTATATGCCTGCTTTTACACGGATGTTCACACCCTAACATAAATCACTCCTCCTTTTGCATTTTCATCAACCTTCTATCTTTCACCCCATCATTTCTTCATTTTTCTTTTATAAACGTAATACATCCATCAATATTTCCAGAATTGAATCAGTCTAACTTATGTTCTTGAGAATAACTAAACAGCCGCAGATTTTCCCATAGAACCTAAATATTCCTGGAGAATACCGAAATGGATCTAACCGAGATTGATCAGACCATCACTGGACATGCACCAGAACATGAAATAACCAGACCACTTTATCTCTAAGTTTTTGGGGTCACTGCAAACTACAATAATTTACGATTGAACTTAAAATTGTTCGTAAGTCGGGTTTCTATACAATGAAAACTATAAGTTTCTATTCAAAATATCTTTTTTTTTTGCAAATTCAATATTTTGTTATTATACCCCTGCGGGCCGGAACTACTTCTTAAAAAGGTTCATGCGAGCTACATGCAGGAGACGGTGCGCGGGGGGAAAGTTCGATTCTACTGCTGTATAGTGTTGTGCGAGGGAACGTGGAACAGTATGGGTGTTGGCGAGAGATTAGTATTTCTAAGGCTTGTGTTTATTTAAATATTGTAGACTAGTCTTCAAATACCGGTATCAATCCTACATTTAATCCCATGTAATTTGATGGGTATTCATTATTATAAATAATAACGCAATGTTAAATGTTGATTCTTCTTTAAAAGACAATTAATTAAGTAATTAACTCAATATAATCCAAAAGAAACCGTAAAATACCATAATCCGATTTTAGGTCAGTTTCTTAGTGCATTGTCATAGTTTTGTAGAGACAATATATATAAATAATCATATATAATTATATCTTATATACTTAAAAGTTCATAGAAAAACCGATTAGTTTAAAACTTTCAGAACTATTCCGAAAAATAAGATAATATAAAATTTTGAAAGAAAAATATCAAATTTTTATAAATTTTAATTGAATCCGAAAGATGATTTTAAGATGGGCCCGGAGACTAACAAGGAGTGGGGATAGAAGGAATAATTTTTTTTTTTCCTCATACCAATGCATTAAATAC
>UELU01098513.1:46246-63291 GCA_900490025.1 Megastigmus dorsalis
GTAATTAACTCAATATAATCCAAAAGAAACCGTAAAATACCATAATCCGATTTTAGGTCAGTTTCTTAGTGCATTGTCATAGTTTTGTAGAGACAATATATATAAATAATCATATATAATTATATCTTATATACTTAAAAGTTCATAGAAATACCGATTAGTTTAAAACTTTCAGAACTATTACAACACATATGTAATTAAAACACAGACCACGCGAAAAATTCCGAAAAATAAGATAATATAAAATTTTGAAAGAAAAATATCAAATTTTTATAAATTTTAATTGAATCCGAAAGATGATTTTAAGATGGGCCCGGAGACTAACAAGGAGTGGGGATAGAAGGAATAATTTTTTTTTTTCCTCATACCAATGCATTAAATACGCACTTCTTGCCTGGGTGCCGAGACACCACAGAAGAAAAATTGACCAGCCTAGACCTCGTGTTCACCACGAATAATTTACATGCGTTCTGGACCGTCCAAGTTTTTTCTCCATAAGTGCATATTAACTAGTTATTAGACGCGCAAAATACTTGTAATTGTAAGAGGTCAAGCGCTGCCAACTTAACTTTTTTAAAAGCAAGATTGCTAACTACCCAATACAAGCAAAACATAATGGCATTAATAGTTTTGTTTTTACTATAAATGACGAAGAGAATATTAAAAATCATTAACACTATCCTTACCGTATTCAAAATATATTCAAAAGTAAAAATTGTGCAACTAAACGTGACATCATCGCGGTCTGACGAGTAAAGTTTGTCAGATTTGTAAGCCTGCGCTCGCTACGGGGAGCAGTTACCAGTCTGTATATAGCGTACGAAAAAATATCAAAACAAATCGAGTAGGTTGTGCGATCTTCCGATCATGCTCGAGAGTTGCAGGAAAAAAGATTTTAGAATATGAACCGACGATGGCGTGGCCAGATTATTACAAACGATAACAAGCACAATATCTAATATCTTAGTTATTGTTAATATATTATATTTACTATTTATATGGTAGTTAAAAGCAGTATCATGCATACGTCACTTTACTTATGCGTGAAATCCAATCTTATCATAAAAACTAAAACTAATAAATGGTAACATGCGATTTTTTAAAACGTATAATAAAAAGGAATATTTTTATTTCAAATGGTATGTTTATCAATTTGATCACACTCTTTTAAGTAAAACAAGATTTAACACGCTCCATGTTAAAATTGGCAATTTTGACGTTAGATTTCTCCACAACCGGATGGTAAAATGAGTCAAAGACATTCGTGTAATGAATTATACAATGTACTGTTAAATTTTAATGTATTTCTCACTACTTTGCTATCACTGCGGACCCTCCTTTAACCCATTAACGCCGAAGCGACCATTTTGGGACAGCTAAGAGTTAATTCACAATAAGGGTTGTTAATTTTATATCAAAGCAAGTAAAAACAAACCATTTTTGAGCTATGGAACAGATTTTTTCTTTCGTCTGTCCCACATCCCTTCTTTTTTTTTTACTTTTTTTTCAATTCACATCCCATTTTCACCCCTCAGAAGAGGTGATAACTAAAAACTGACACCGGGATTCGAAAGAACAGTTCATTTTACCTGTAGGGTATCATTTTCACCGCTCCATGTAGCCGAGAATATGTTTTTTTCTTTGAGTGTGCAAATATGGTCACTTCAGCGTTAATGGGTTAACGGCCAAGGGCCAAGGAAATTTTTAAGCCTTCTTAAGTAAACAAATGGGTCATTTTTGAGGTACAATGGTAGCTCAGTTGAGTATTGGAGTAGTCAAAATATATATACGAAACTCAACGCTTATTCCTCATATATAAATATAGCAACAATGCGATTCTTGTGCTATATGTTCCTCGACTTATGCAAAGACCTTATAGGTAAGCCGTGGAAAAGTATTAAATAATTAATGTTATTAAAAACTATAATATTTTAAATTACAACCGTTTTGACGCTATTACCTTGAAAAGAATAGATCCTAGCCAAAAGTGATCAGCAGAGAAAAGTTTCGTTTCGTTGTATTTTACAAATTTTACATTCATTATTTTTATGACAAAATTATCATTTTTCATGTTATAAAACCCTAAAAGAGGTCTTTTTTAGCTAGCTTATTTCTTTGTTCCAATTGTAATAAATAAATTATAAAAAAATGATCAGTTGTATAAACTTCATTTTGTACAGAATACTTAAAAGCATCGAGGGTTACGCTGACCAAGTCGGAATATTACTCAAAATTATAAATATTATATATAGTTATTTTAACGATTAAGTTATAAACTAAGGTAGATATGATCATAATTTTGAGGTTAACTTACAATACGTAAACACCTCTTACTAGTTCCAATTAATTGAAAACACGACAGATCAGTTCGACTTTACCCACCACAGGATGATTGATTATATTGAACACTACGCCGCTTAATTCCAAATGGTAATTTTCATTGTAAAGAAAAAAATATATTAGAGAATAATAAAGCACGTTTGTAGCTACGGCATCTCCTTAAACGATTTTGCCCGTTTTCCACTGTTATCTTAAAAAGAACCGCTCCAAGCAAAAAGTATTGTATAAAGAGAAGTTTTGTTTTGTTTTATTTTAAAAGTTTTACGTTTAAGACTTTTATGCAGGGAAATTTTTAAGTTACGGCATTAAATTGACGATTTCTATAAATATTAGGAGTTTTTCTATCATTATCTCCGAAGAAAATGATCTTAGAGAAAAGTATTTAATACAAGTTGTATTTTTCAGTTCTCCAACTTTTTCATTTTACATTTTCACGATAAATAAATTTTTTTCAAGTTATAGTTAAAAATTGATTTATCGATATTTTTAAAAGGCTTGCAATTGTGGGTAGATATGCCTTAAAACAGGAGAGTTTCTATTGCATAATTTAATAAAGCAATCCAAGTTGATCAAAACTTGATCATTGTTTTATGTACAGTAGGTATGTGATTTTTGGAGTTTGACACAGCTCTTTAGGACGAAAATTGTTTATTATCTCGACAGAAATAGGTTTCATGCTAAAGTGTGACTTTTGGGATTTGAAATTTTTTGCAATAGATAAGGCACCATGTAGCAGTTGTGTCTGATAAAAATTGAATTTTTACTACAAAAAGGCTTTCTGTCTCGTATCTAGACAAAGAAGATTAATAATGGCGTTAATAAATGTTTTATCATTGATTAGTATATAAATGTTCAGAAATATATATAATTAACAATAAGAGGAACAACACAAATCAATTTTGAATTCTAAATTTCTCAATGAAAAAACTGAAATGTAAAGAACCGAAAAACGCCGTATTAAATAGGACAAAAATATCTCTTAATATATTAATATCTCTTTTACTAAAGACACCTCGACCCATAAAAATTTAATCGAGTCATTTTTTACTTAATTTATTATACAATGTATCCAATTTCGTTATAATGCAATCGGTAATTCTTTTACCGATAGCTGGCTTGATGTCTTTATAGGTCATTAAGCTTATACTTTCTCACATTTCTTAGAATTTCTTCTATAGTACAAGATTTCGTATAGGTTAATTTCAACTTACAATATACAAATTTATTTTCATAATATATCCCAATATTGCTTTTAATCCTTTTATTATTATTCATTAACAGGACATTATCAAGCTTAGAAAAGAATAATAGGATGTGCTTTACTTACTCATACAAAATAAGAATAGAAAATGATATACATGTTATATATCGCTTTGTTACAATGACACTTGAACACTTAAAAAAATAACTTGAGAAACAAATATTCTTTTCACTATCACGTAAAACTATTATAACTCAGTATAAAATACATTTTTTAAAGAGAATAAAGTTGATATTAGTTTTAAAGTTTGTACATACATTTCGTCTCTACACATTTGAACACACGAGTTTATACAACAAAACGTTTGACTGTCGCCATCTTAGGAATTTACATTCTAGTTATGTTAAGTGTACATGTCTATAGATTTATCTGTTAATGCAGCAGAACCCTAGCTCTTTTATAAGATTTAATCCACAAAATAATTTTCTTCCTTACCGACATCTGGTAAACTTATCGCATTGCAAATTTACCCGCACACCGTAATAAATATATACGTTTTACCGAAATATTCGTGATACCGACTGTGACGTAAATTAGCAGAGTATTAAATAATAAAAAATATCATTGATTTACAAAAAATTTTTAATTTAAATGTCCTTTATTAAAAAAGACACACCTAGTTAAGA
Organism: Megastigmus dorsalis; assembly: GCA_900490025.1. Lineage (NCBI taxonomy): Eukaryota > Metazoa > Arthropoda > Insecta > Hymenoptera > Megastigmidae > Megastigmus > Megastigmus dorsalis. Next base: position 50,474 of record UELU01098513.1, read on the forward strand.
ATAAATAAAGAATACATATCTTATAATTTTGTTACTAGAATCACTAATATTTTTAAAGGAGGGTCCCAATGAAGTCGAAATAATACATAGTTATTCAAAAGTCCTCTCTTAGCATGAAAAATAAAAAAAATAAATAAATGGGCCTTACTTGACGAGAAAATTGAAAAAAATGTTCAAATTGTGGTCTTACCATATTCTTCCGTTTCTACTCCACGTAATATGCCCTTAAGTATAGTAATTTGATTTTTTTGTACATTCCCCCTAAAATAAGGTGATATACAATGTTTTTTTAACAGATACCTTTCGATACAGTGAAAGATATAGGTATTTTAATGATTAAAGATGTCGACTTTAATGCTTTTTCTTTTTATGTAGAACTATAAGTATAGATCGATATAAATTTTTTGTAAAGCCAGTGTTACTGCCTGCGGTAAATTTAGCTTTTTGCAAAATATTTACTGGCTTTTGCTAATTTATAAAATCTAAAGTGTTGTAACAAAAAAATTATTGACCAAAATTTTTGTAATAATTGTAATCCAATATTTGTAATTAATCGGAATGATAAATTATTTTTATTTATAATTTGTTTATTTTTCTATGACAGAATATCAGGAATATATATTTTTTAAATATAAAGCTTATTATAGGTGTAAGGATTTTAAATAAAAATATCATGATTTGAAGAATTTCGTTTATTTTTCTATCCTAAATACGAGCGGAGAAAATTTATTAATCCAATCTATACACAATAACAGCTGCACAAAAAATAATCGTGGTTAAAATGAAAAAAAAATTGAAAAAGAAAGGTCATTTCTTTCATGTAATATCGTATACAAATGGTTTTTGGTTTCTTTAATTCAAACGTTGATTTGGCGATATAGTGAAGAGTCCAGAAGATTAGTCAGACGACTGAAATAAAATTTAAATTTCGTTAAACCTAGAAAATCAAAACTGAGTTGTACAAACATTACTTTTGATAATCACTATGCTCTTTTATTACTAACTGTATTCGCTTATTAAATATTAGAATAGTCCTTATGTCTTAAAACTATTTTAAATACATTTTCTTACGATCTTTGAATTAGACAACTGATGCTCGATTATTCAACAAATAACTAAAACACTTTTCAACAACTCAGTTTGGTTTTTCCTATAAAAAAGAACAGTTACAAGTTAAAAAAAACAAAGATAAATTGTATTTCACTAATTGAGTAGTTAAGTATTTCTGCACAAAATAATAATTTTTAAACATTAATCTCCAACTATTGACGCAAACATTGAATGAATGATATGGAGGTGATGATGCCAGATGATGTCGTGAAAGTCAGTCGGTGAAAAACGCCATCCCATCATTATTTTGTGCAAAAATACAAGAATATTATTATTAAGATTAGTAATTGGCAGTCCATTAGCAAGTCTTCAACGATCAGTCGATGTTTTGTCAAGGAATGTTTTTAATGGTAGCTCAGTCCGATGAGTCGAATGAAGCAGCAGCGACAGATCGTACATCCGTATTATTCTTTGCTATGGTCACCAAATATTTTCATATACAAAAATGAAAAAAGTGTTGTTCGAGTCTTAAAAATGAATAATTTATATCATTTCCCCGGATTTAGGAACCATATTACGCAGAAACTCACAGAATAAATAAAGGGAAATCGCATAAGTTTAATTATTTCACGATAGTATTGTGTCGATTCCTTAATCCCCCTGCGTTTTAATTATATATACGAAAATCGCATATTTTGGACAAGTTATCTCGGCATTTAACGCAGGAGGGTAAACTAGAGGTCACACTTACAAAGAGCACGTAAAAATCGAATACAAAACACTCTGCACTCTGTGAAATCTTTTCTTACTTCGATGGATTTCAGTTTCGATATTACTCTAAAACGCTGAATACAAATATCCAATTAACAATGAACTATTCATATAAGCTGTTAGACTAGTTCAAGAATTTCAAAGTTAATTAGCTTTCTTCTTCTGTATAGTACAAAGACAAATGGTATTCGCTAGTTACATGCACTGGAGCTCGCATCAAAGTTATTTAAAATAGTCACGCTGAGTTACAAAATCAGTACAATATTAAGCCATAGAAACCAGTTCCGGCAAATAATACATTCCGAGATATACGAAGCACAAGAAAATCTGACAATCGATGAGTCTTACGCATTACTGTCCATTACTTCCTTTGTCTTTATCATAAAGGTTAAAATGAATTTTTTTCGTTGCCTGCTTCAAGAACACGACTATCCCTTAAGTACAGTGCACAAAGAACACCCTCTACGATCTACAGCCAGCGACTCCACACCATACTACCGATTCAGTCTTAAAAGTACCTTTGCTGAAAAACGCTAAAAATGTGAGACAAAAGTGTATAAAATAAAATAAGTAAAATTAGCTGAGTAAAGAATTTCATTTGTAGCTGTATCCCACTGGATAGTTAAGCATTAGATACGAAGACAAGTTAAATTTATTTGGCACAGAGTATATTGAATATAGTATACTCCAACTATGATGAGATTCCCTAGCCTATTTTTTTTAAATTTTTGTGTTGCTCATATTTATTTATTACCAAATCAAAATCAATGTTTGAAAAGTTTGATGTGCATACTGACACACGACGCTCGATTCCGAGAAACACACACTAATAATTTCACAGCGAATGACAAGTTCGATCATCCTTAAGACTACTGCTCAATTCTCTTATACTCTAAGAAAAGCTATATTAAGCTCAACGAAACTAAATCACTCGACGACATTGAAAAAAAAACCCTATCATTCATAAATTATCATTAGACCTAATACTTTCAGCAAACGCAGGCATGATAAAAAGAACTTCCATTTCTCCTTTGTCTAATGTACAAAACGTTACATAAATAATAAAAATTACTTCGTTAATTTAACTTATAATAAATAAGTCATAGTTAGGTGAATAAATAAAAATAAAAAAAATAAAGCACTCAATGTCGTTGAATGACCACGTCCGATTAAGCAAAGAATCACAAAAATGTTATGTTTATGAGCAGTGTAGCATGATTAAGAAAGCATTTATATAAAAGAAGGCTCCTTCGTTCATCTACCTTCCTGATTATACCGCTTCAAACTTATCAACGAACTACCATACCGAAGCTATTGTTTAATAAAAAATACATACGTTTTTCTTTTTTTCTCACGGCAGGAACGTTTTAAAACAGCTGTCGCTGCCCACAACCAATGTTTCACATGTCCAAAGGACAACCGAAGCTGAAACACGCTGATCGCTCTCTTTCTTTCTTACTCTTTCTTTCTCTATTTTTCCATCCCTATTTCTTTGTCGAAGGAACAATGATTCTATAAAAAACTGTCACGTAAAAGTTATTAACGCTTTATACGAAAAAACGTTGTACGACTTACACTGTGAAGGGAAGGTGGGAGACGGGAGGAGGGTTCCAAAGTGAACACTCGTCGTTACTTTAAACTAGTAGGATGCCTTTAAAAATTCACGCCATTATTATGTTTTCGTTCACTCCGATAATCTTGAAAAGTTACCGTTTCATTATGCAATCACAAGCTTAAACGTTCAATATCGAATAAAAAAGATCCGCTTGTCTATTGAATCGCAAGAAAAAAAAATGTAATCGTCAATCATTTTTCTTGCCACGATTCAAGAAAGCAGAAAAAAAATTCAAAGCTCATGATTACATAAAAGTCAACAAAGGCACGGCTCAAATAAACGAAAATACGTCCACGTGCGTTTCAAAGTAGCAATAAGTGCCCACTGGGGTAGGAAAAAAGGATTCGAATGTTTTTGAGGGAGACATCACTTCTTCCATTTATACTTTTAAGATAATTGTCAAGGATCGGGGAGCAGAGGGGTTATGTATGGAAAACTTTTTAAAAGTTAAGACGACAATGGGCGACGAGCGAGATTAGGACGTCGCGGCAACAACCGGAGGGGTGACAACATCGGGCTCACCGGCTCCGTCCGCCACCGCCTTCTTCACCTTGATTGACTCCTCGGCGTCTCCTTTTTCATTCGTCTTTTCAGATTCCTCGCTGACACCGTTACTGTGTACCTTATTGTCCACAACATCCTTCGTCGAGTTTCCATTTGCCGTTGTGCCGTTCAATTTATTCGTTTCTGTTTCTTTTTGTGTTTCAGTCTCTGGTTTCAATTTCTCCTCTGGAACTTTTTCCTTCTCTTTCTCTGTGTCTACGTCTTTTGTCTCTTTCTTTTCTTCGGTCGCTTCAATCTCTGATGCAACTTTCTTTCCTACCTTCGCATCTTCGGTACTCTGTACATTCTCTTTGTTATCGCTCTCATCGACTTTGTCTTCAGCAGGCTTCTTTTCTGTTTCAGGTTCCGAAACCTTAGCATCGCCATTCTCTTTAACTTCTTTGACTTTTTCTTCTGATTTCACTTCTTCCACTGTTTTCTTAGTTTCTATCGCTTCTACTTTCTCTTCAGCCTTTTCTGCTGCTTTTTCCGGCACCTTTTCAGTGACTTCTTCCGTTACCTTTTCCATCACTTTCTCTACCTTTTCCACAACCTTTTCATCAACCTTTTCTGTAACTTTTTCAGCGACTTTTTCGGTTTCCATTTTAGTCACTTTTTCAGGTACGACCTCTTTAACTTTTTCAGCCTGTACTTCCTTTTTCTCAGATGCGTTTTCTATTACGGTTGCGTCTTCAGACTTCTTCGATTCCTCGGATTTCTTTTGCGATTCTTCTGATTTCTTCTCTGCTTCTACCAAAATTTTTGATTTTTCCTCTGACACGATAGTTTCATTTGTTTTTACATTTTCAGCAACTTTTTCTGCGCTCTCCTTGGCATCCGTCGGTGCAGCTACTTCTTCAGAATTTTTGCTTTCAGTCTTAGTAACAGTCGCAGGTTTTCCCTCGACTTTCGTGTCCTCTTCCATTGGAGTATCTTCTTTTTCAACTGTTTTTGTTGGTTCCACGGATTTTTCTTCTTCCTTAGGCTTTTCTGCCTCCTTAGGTTTCTCCGCTTCCGTTTTCTCTACTTTTTTTTCCACTACTTCATCACTGACTTTTTCTTCAGTTTTTTTTTCTTCCACTGTTGGCATCTCAACATCCTCCGATGTGTCCATGGGTTCGCAAGCCGGTTCCGTAGTTACAGGTGCAGCGGACTTTTCCTCCTTAGGAGCATCTTTCTTTACGGTCAAATTACTTTCCTCTTCTAACTTTTGACGCTTGTTAGCTGATTGAAAAGTTAATTCTGCGAAAGACTTGATGGTTTTGTACTCAGCCTCTTCTTCGTCACTTAGCTTCGCGTTGCCTTCTCTGATGACAATGGCAGTTGACAGACCAGCTGATTTTGCAGCTTCAGCCTCTGCAAATTTTATTAAACTTTGTTATGAAATGACAAAACAAAAGATTCTGTAATTTGAATCCCCCTGCATATGGATTATTAAAGCAAAAGTTGTTTTTTAATCCATTAATTGTACGTTTAAATTAGTCTAAAATATGACCTTGCTGTACTAAAATATAAATATCTAAAAATAGATATTTATATACATAATTTTTTATCGACATAAAAAAAAATTTCAATATGTACAGGCTTTTTTACAGTCCTCAGCTTTCATTTAAGTCTTTGTAGGTTAGTCTAATCAAGATGAGTTAAATCAAAAGTTCTGATGACAACTAATTAACTTTTTTTATGTTCAGAAGAATTAATATATTAAAATATTTTTTTTTAATAATATAAACATTATTTATTGAAAATAATAGCTAAAAAACAATAATCAAGTCCTCAATTGTTGTTATTATTAATTTAAATAGTAATAAAATAATGTCAAACCTTTTACGATGTCAGTAAGGAATAGCACCTTTGAAGACTCAAGACTGATTTTCTTTAAAATGTTTTTGTAACTATCTGCCTCTTGTTTTGGCCCAACTTCGGTATCAAAATGTCCACTAATGTACTGCATATAATAGTGCGATAAGAATTTTTATACTTTAGTTGATAATAATCATAATTTATGAAAACTTTTTTAAGTATAAAGTACCTTTAATAAATCTCCATGAACTGAATCACCAAATAATAATTTTTGGGCTTCAACGCTTCCACTAGAGTAGATATAAAGCTTTTTACCACTATTTGTCCATTCTTCAAAAGCTTTTGGGACATCATCATAAACGCTTTAAGAAAAAAAAAATTCCAAAATTATTAAACTAATAAAATTTGTTTTAAAACCAAAATTGATTCTTAAGCTCATTATTTGCAATTAGTAGAGCTCTTTTGAAATCAAAGGTAACTTATTTCTTTTTAAAATAAATATTAAAGTCATGTTTCATGCAATACCGTTTCAACTTTTACAGTGACATAGAACTGTTGTAATATTTGAAATATTATAATTTAATACACTTAAAGATTAATGTAAACAGCATTTAACAGAAACAACTGTTATGTTAACTCATTTTTCCCAAGTAGACGTTTTTAAATCGATTTATTTTTTTGTTTTTTTTTTTGTCTAGAATAATACAAAAATAGTGCGATAAATTCCATGCAAGTGTCCGCTTTTTCCGATTCTGTAAGCAGAACTAAAAAATTTCTTGTGAAAAGTTTACATGGCGTCTTGAATGTAGGTAAAAATTCAATTCTGTTAACCATTTGCTTTATAAAATCGACATAAAAAAAGACCGCTTGGAAAGAAATGGGTTGAACGGATGATGCCAAATTACCTATTATGGGGCTAATATGTTACAGACGATAATTGATTTTTTGTATCTTTTGTTGAATTTTTACGTTTTTGTTCAATTTACTGATCACAGATTACAACCTGTATATCACAAGCATTGTGTTTTTGATACAATAACTTTAGAAACTTAGAGATTGACTGATTGAAAAGAACAGTAATTTAGAAACATCATGTAATATAACTGAGTCTCTCTTTCCTTTTAAGCATTGATATAGTGTATAAAGATAATTAATTACATACACAATAAACAAAGACCTTATCAATAAATACATTGCTAATCTAAGTATATATGTGCGAATACATAATATATATACACAATATATATACGTAGTAATATGAAATTATACTCAAACTTATTTATAATAGTACGTAATATAATATAGTAATGTAACTCTAAATAATATTATATATAGTGAATAACAGTACTCAAAATAATTTATAATCAACTAACAATCAGTGCAATAACAATAACATAATAGTATTTTATATAAATCATAAATTTAGAATAGTAGTTTACAAAAAACTTATTTAAGGGGATGTGGTAACAACAAACCTGATTTTTCTTTCACTGAAATAAATACCTTTTCCTATTTATAATAAAAAAAAAAATATTTTGACTTGAGGAACCTAGTACTCGATATAATAAATCATCCTGTGCTAGATGAAGTTTATCTGATTTGTCGCTTTTTTAATCAATTGGAACTAGTAAGATGATATTTACCTTGGCTTACACCTTTTAATATCCTACAGTTCGAACTTATAATTGATTTTAATAGTAATCATAGGTTTACAGGTAAAAATCCCTTTAATTTGACAACTTTCTATCTGAAGATTACATCGAATTTAGAATTAGTGACCCCAAAAACACCTCAATATCCGATTTTTAAGCAAATAAAAACGGAAATTCTGACACTGACTCCTATCGACATAACAAGCAAAACATACGAAACTTGAACTATTATTTAGAGTATAGAAAGACGTTTAATTAAAAAACAAAACAGTAACTTGTTGAGAAATATTTTGAAAGACATCGGAATACCTGTAATGGAAGTATGAAACAGACGAGTATAGAAAGACGCGATTTTCAATCGATTTTTTTTAGCTTTATTATCAAGGGAGTCAACTTTTTTTTAAATTTCATATTTTTATGATGCAAGTGGCAATGTCGATTTTTCAAGTTCCCTCTAAAGACTTTATTTTAATCTGATCCGAATTTTACCCTATTTGTACCAATGTACATTCTTAACCGGTTATTCAATTTATTTCCAAACTTTAAATTATCATATTTCTGTTTCTGAATTAATAGTTTCTGAAAGGTGACAAGTGCAATAGTTACTATAATACATTGCCTACATAATAAAAAAAAAAAATAACTTCATTTCGTAGCTTGAGGTACGTTAAAAAAAAATGCAGTATTTAGAGAGAATGAACAAAATCTATGTCATTATTTAGATCTTTAAATAACATTTCATTGAGAAAAGAATTTGGTCTTCTTAAGTACTTGTAGAGAAAGTTGATGACAATTTGATTGAAAATTCTTGTCTTTCTACATTCATCTGTTTCTACTTTCATATATTAAACAGAACCATTATCCCAACTTTTTTAAAATGTATTTTCCTTCAAGAAAGTAGGCTAATTTTTTTTTAAATTTTTTAACGTTTTTTATTGTGGGCAGATACCGACATTCTCCTTTTTTATATTTTAGTCTAAATTTTATTCCACTAAATTAATATGCAATTATAAATTTTTTTTACAACTAATTTAGTTTTTAATATTTTATATGATTTTGCGCCTACCAGAAGTTTAGAAAAAAAAATTACAATTTTGATAACTATTTTTGATAATTCTCACAATTTTGGAAAATTTTTTTTTATTTCGAATAAGAAGAATGCCCACAGTATAGGAATAAAAGTAAGTTATCATAACAGGTACACGGAAATAATGTTATTAATTAGAAAATGAAAAACATGTAATCTAAAAAAATGTAGTTTATTTACTAGCATGTAAAGTTCCAAAATTAAAAATGACTATAGAAAATGTCTTACTAAGCTTCTGTGCATTTAGGTACTTATTGAGTACCAAAAATTTTTTTGGACTTTTTAGTAGCTTTCCATAGTTGTATTAAATCTTTTTCTTTAAATTTAATGCCATTTTGTACTTTGTATTGGTTTCATACATTAAATAAAATCTTTATAGTAATGATATTTTTTTTATGTAGATATGATTATTATTATTATAAAAATTTAATATTGTTGTAAAAAGAAGTGAGCCATATAAAATTAATATTCACTTCCAAAAAGTTTGAAATATTCTTAAAACAAGTATAATTTTCGAAAATTCTATTTCAAAATTCATTACACCATGCCGTCGCTTATTAATACCGAAAAACGTTACTTTTTAATACTCTTTACTTAAATTTATTTATAGTAACAAAAAATAAAAATAAATTGATAAGAGACTGTTAATCACATCTTCAGGTGTGCTATTTTCAAATCAAGAAATAATCTTATGGGCTTATGACAATATTCATGTACTACAATGACTATGAAAAAGTTGAATGTAAAACATGAACGAAAACATAAAAGTATATAAAAATTAATTTATTATATTCAAAAATTAGTATCTTTTAATTGCATATTTATCATTGATCAGCTTTAAAATAAAACTATATTGTTTTATAATCTAAAATGGTACACGAAACTATATTATAAAAATGTGTATTCAGATAGTTATTTTATTTAATCTTTGTTTTTGTAAGATTAGAGCACATGGTATAAGTATATGTATAAGATGTACATAAACAATTCATAAGGAAATAAATAATTAACAAGCTTATTAACTCTCTTGCATACTAGGAGGAGACATCACGTCCAAACACAGAATTACTACATAATATATGTATGTATAATAAAATAATAAAATTATATATATATTAGATAGGTTCTTAAGTGGTTTTATAATCTATGATAAAATAAAATGTTTTTAAAAATAATTTTGTAAAAACTTTTAATAAGTGTTCATGGGTTCAATTCAATTGTTCAAATAAGTTAAGATAACAGCTTGATAAAAAAAAATTTCATTCAAAAATATTTAAAATATAATGAATAAATATTATATTTAATTAGATAATCTGCACATAAGTTTATACTTAATATTAAAAAAGGAAATATATTTAATTTTAATATTGAACATTTAATATTTAATTAAGAAATATTTTTAAATTAAATTTTAACTAAGCTATAAAATCAATTTTAAGTCTTCAAGTAATATATGGATAAGAATTTAGAATCAATAGTGCTGAAAATGTGATAATTGTGCAGATTAAAAAGATAAGAGTGCCTGTAATGATGAAAAAATGTTATCAGAGTTGAAATTATGTGACCTTTATCTTCACTAAGTAACACATGTTAGTTGAACATTTACTAAAATGAATAATAGAACAAAGTATTTACTTAAAAATTTAACAGTATATAGTTTTTTGCCAACATGTTTTTCAATTTTCAATATATTTACATACATATATGAAGTTACATATACATTGTAAAAATAATACTGTTTGGAAAGTAGGATGCCCTCGAGATAGGAATAAAAAGTAGAGTTTAGGGGCAACGTATGAAACCCATGCCAATATTTAGAACATCAAAAGACATGCAATGTAAGAAAAAATTTAGCCCTATTACTTAAAGGGAAAGCCAATGAAAACTTAATGAAAACCAGTGTCTTTCTATATCCGTCTGTTTCTACTTACATGTCTGAAGCATAGGGGATAATCAACGAAGGGAGTTAATTTTTTTTTAAATTAAATGTACTTTCATGCTCTAAATATTAGTGCAAGCTTCGTAAATTGCCCATACAATTTTATTATTAGGGCATACTCCTTTAATGATTTCAGATTTTTTGAACAAGGTTTATTTTAAAATGTATATATTTAAATGATATAAATATTAAATATTTAACATGTATAATTATATAAAGTTGTTTATACTTACTGTCCTTTAATGGGCTTATGCCCTGCTTTCCACATATGTCCTTGTAACTGCTTCAATGCACCAGTTTTTCGGTCATTATCCATTTGCCACAGGACATTTTTAATAAGGGATTCTTTTGTAACTTCATCGGAATCTTCTTTAATTGGTACAAAACCATCGATTTTCTTTTCCTCATCTTCTTTTGCCTAAGAGATGATTTCATTTAAGTTGCATGTCAATATTTGTATCTAATGTATAAAATTTTTAAGTGACAATTGTAACAGTGCTTTTATTGTTTGCTTATGATTTCTTTGAGTTAATATTAAATTTTTTTATTAATTAATTTAATCATTTTTCCAAATTAGATGCTATATATTTCTAATGCATAATTTTTATACTACTTTTGAAAGAAAAAAAAAAGAAAAAAAAAGAAAGAAAAAAAAAGTTACTGAAATTATTGTATTTTATTTCCTCATTATATATTTGAATTATTTTAGAATAAGTATACAATATTCATTTTGTAAAGTTCAGTAAAATATCACCCACAAGAAATTTCCTAAAAAACAGAACCATGGTATTGTTATTTCCAAATTTTTAATAACTTAAAACTTTTATTGATTTATTTAAAAATTAATTACCAAATCTTAAATATTAAAATACTTATTAATATTTGTAATGTACAATATCATTTAATACAGGATTTATTGTGGTTTGATTACATAAAATGTCAAAATAATTGATAAATCAATACTAAAATATCATCATTTTCAAGCATGGACTAAAAATAATTATTCATCCAATAACTAGAAATGGTTTATAGTATTTATTGTTTGAAATTTAAATTGATTGCAAATTGAATAATTATTTCTGTTCACTATTGATTTTTTCATATGTATTGATATGTTTTCATTATATAAAATGTCTGGTTTTTATTAAATATAATGTAAACTATCATTGTTAACTTGAAGTATTGTAAATACAATGTTACTTTTTCTTTATAATATACTAATTTTTCAAGAAATAGTTTGACCTATAGTTTCTGTTGAATTTAAGTTCAGAAGAACTTTTAACACACAATTTAAAAAAATAAAAAAATACAACTAAAAAGCCTTGTCAAAACCTGGGCAAGTATTTGTGAAAATTATTTTAGATCAGTTTGACATGGATAGAGCTGGAAGAATTTTAAGATAAGAAAGGATCTCTGGTCAATGTTTGACACAGGAGCAGCAGCTGGGTGCTCTGCATTGCACATAATGCCATGGACTGCTACTGGGCTCATCATTGTTAAAATTTAAATAGCGCCACAGGTCTGTCTAAGGGTGTACTTGCATATTTTAAATTCAATGTCAAGACCTATAGGCTTTTCAAAATTTTATGGGCTATATATACAACTCTCTTCTGCCAGTTGTGAATCTTTGTCTCTAAGCAGGCAAATTTTCCCCAAAAATTTTGCATTTTATTGTACAAAATGGTCATTTTCAAGATAGTAATTTTGGAATTTTTATTTATTTACAATTACACTTCAAAGAAGTTTTAGTTACCTGCTCCTTCAGCTTAACTAAATCAGCCTTGAACTCTTCAGTGTTCCATTTGTCATCAACGTGTTTCTTCAAGAATTCGCGCACGTACGGGAAAAGCGTATCCTGTAAAATAAAGAATAACAATCGTAAGAACGCGGAAACCCCAAATTTCATTACGTTTTACGATCATTAATAAGCATTTTTCAAAATTTTGGAGAAATCATCGTCATTTGCATAAGAGCACTGTAATAAAAAGTTTTTTCTTTAAATATTGAGTATCATCGTGCAAACACTTGCAAATAAATATGGCATAATATATAACGGCTAAACAGACGAAACTCAATACGTCTTCCTACGCCTAGAAACAAGAGCCCCATTTTGTACTTTTTCTCTTTCCTCCTTCTACTTTCGAGGCATTCGCCAGTACAATGTCTCTATACATTATCTCGTGCAACTTTGCCCCTAAAAGCATGTGCAGCCACATCGTAGACAACTACAGACCGGGTCTCTCAAAGCGGGCTAACACTGAAAATCAATCATGTTTTCTCTCCCGTGTGCCAACGGGCAAAAAGCGGCATCATCGCAAAGAAGACATACACGAAGGCTCTTTGTGCCCCCCCCCCCCC
>UELU01098513.1:63311-92870 GCA_900490025.1 Megastigmus dorsalis
CCCCAGAACAACGAGGGAAATGATCGAGAAACGAGGGTGATTAAATGTTGCCTAAAAGGGAATGCAGGGAAAACCAATGTACCTACATAAAAAAAAAAAAAAAAAAAAAAAAACTCAAACGGAAATGTTGAGCGCGAGCATAGCGAGAAAGAGAGGTAGAGGGAGGGGTGGCTTCTTGTGCGGAAACCGTTAGGCATAGAAATGGCTCCTCTAGTCTCTCGTCTCTTGTGCTCTTTACGAAAATGCATGAAGGAACACGCTGGCACATGTCGGTGCCATTTCCAACGCTTCCCCCGAGTACCCTGCCATGGCTGCGAGAAGAAATTAATCAATCGCGCCGCGATCGTCCCCTATCCGCGACTATCAGACTTGTAAAAATGAAAACGCTTCCTGATAAAACAAAAAAGTATCGATAATTCTAAAGAACTAAGTGGAAGGTTTCGAAAATCAAGCGACCAAAATGTCGCGAATGAATCGGGGACCTTGAGAGCGCATGAAAAAAGGGGGATCGGATTTTCAACGGTCGCTGGCGGCGGCGGCCGGCATTGTTGCCTTCGCCGCAACAGAACGAGCTCTAGGAGTCTGGAGAAAATTCATCGACGAGCTGCAGAAACGCGGCTCACGGCTTCCTCGGATCTTGTTCGTCGTTTTTCGCTAAACTCCCAAGCCACGCTCGGCGTATTATCAGAGAAATTGGCCAAAATGCAGCGAAAACCGGGCGGCCTTTTCCGGTCGCGCGTCGTCTCTCCCCCTTGGCGAGAGGCGAGGCGCGCGTCGAGAGAAACCGCCGGCGCCATGCAGCTGTCTCCTTCCTTTGTGCCTTATCTCTCTCTCTCTCTTTTATACAGTCTGGATAACGCGAATTTAACTATTGAGTAGCTAGTCGGATAGAGACAAATTTGATGAGGTTACCTTGACGAAGCTGATGCTGGATGTGGTGCCCTCGATGTCGAGGAGGATCGCCGACTCCTTGTGTAGGAGCTCCTCGGTCTCGGCGGCGCTGCGCTTTTCACCGGCCATATTTTCGCCCACTTTCCCTTTTCTCTCCACGTAGGACCTGCGACTGCTCACGGGGCTGTCTCGCGACCTTTTCTCGCGGTAATTTCGTCGTCGTGTGCTCTCTCACCGGGCTTGTCGAAGTCGGCGAGGACTTTTCTCTCCTATCGTACTATAGGTACGTGCAGTGTGTAGCCGGAGAGAGTGAGAGAGAGAGCGCGAGCGAATTCGCGGAGAAAGAGGTGCAGAGTGCGGGCGGATGTGTGTGGAGAGAGAGAGAGAGAGACAGAGAGAGAGAGCGAGAGGAGAGGAAAAACGAACGACCACGACGACGCCAGCAGTTGGTTCGCGCACACGCACACACACTTGCTGCTGCTGCTGCTCTGCTCTGGCTCTCGAGCTCTCTGCGCTGCGCTGGCCCAACGTTGAGTAGACGATGCGGTTCGCTCCGTCTCTCTCGCGGCCTTCGCTGGAAGCTCGAGTCTCTCTTTGCGGCGGCGCGCGACGGCTAGACTGCTCTCGCGCTCTCTCTCTCTCTCACACGCGCAGCAGCACGAACGCGGGCGGTGGGATTCGCGCGGCTGCCGGCGAGAGAGGCCGAAATATATAATCTATATATACCGTCTATATAGGCGACGTGTATGCAGAGCGAGAGAGGGTCCGAGAGGGAGCAAGGGCGTGATTGTGTGGGTAAGTTCGTCGGCGACTATAGCGGCCGAGCGGCGAGAGACGCGACTCGCGAGAGAGTCTGCGTGTTAGAGTTCCGTGATCCGTCGACCGTCGGTTTGGTTCGGCGGCCTTCGATACGCCTGATGCACGCCGGGGACTCGCCTGTACATGTGCATTTGCATAGGCGTGTGTGTGCGTGTCGCCGCGCGCGGAGCACGGCGGCTGGCGAGAAACCTGCCCCGGCGCGCTGCAAGGGAGAAGGTGAGAGAGAGAGAGAAAGAGAGAGAGAGAGAGAGGGAGATTCAGGACCGTGCGAATTCACCAACTGGAACTCGGCGAAATCCTCGGCAGGCGCTGCTGCAGGCTGCTATCCGTTTTCTGCTCTCCTATACTTATGCGTGCCTAGTCGCGCTCTCGAAGGGGGATATGCCGTGTGCGCCTTTTTGTCGGCTTTTTCCCTCTTTCTGCAGCTTCTGTGTGTATATGTATTGTGTGCTGCTCTGATGTCTCTCAGCTGTACGCTTTCTAGGGCACGTGCGTACACGCCTGCATTTGTGGGTAATCTAGCTCGCACGATATCGCTCTTCGATATGCCATAAGCTGAATTTTAACGCTATTTTATGACCTTTGGAGACCTGCTCAATGATCATTCTTAGATACCGCCGACGATTGTAGTTCCTTTCCTCATTCGGTTCAATGTACTCAAAGGAATGTATCAGATTGAATTTTCTGTTCTCATTTTCAATATTATTGCTAATGAGTGCTAATTTCACGTACAAGTTACTTTTACTTTAGAACGCCACATTCTATTTATTTTTTAAAAATATTTTTGATTGCTTTAAAAAAATGGTTTGAATGCAGTTACTAAAGAATATGATTCATATGATTATTATTAAAAAAAATTAAATACTACTTTACTTCGAAATATTTATATTATACTGTTTGTAAAATAGTTGTATGATGACTGTATTGATGATGAATAGTTGATTAAAGCAGATGTACTGGTTTATAAAGCAGACATACTAAGAGGTAAATAATTAATTTGTGCTTTTCTTATAGACTTGAATATTCGAGCAGCGAAGAATTTAAGGCTTTGAAAACACATGCTGGCAACAATCGACAGGTGCAAGATTTTCACAAGGAAAATTTAGCAAGGATCCTTTTGTGCAGCATATAATAATACATCCAAGGTTGCCTGGGTTTGTCACACAGCAGTAGAGCGAAGAGAAGCACGTAGTTCTGCAACAGAGAAAAAGAGGGAGAAGAAGAACCTCCGGGTGATTCGTCCCTGCGCCTCGTTTCACTCTCTTTTTCTTTTTCGCGAGTGCACATATCTCGCTCTCTCGGTCACACACAGACACACACACAGGGAAAGCGAGGCCGACGAAAAGCTCGTCGTTGTGAATCGCTCGCCGGTCCCCGACCAATGAATACGCTTCCAGACGATATGCCCCTCTCGCTCTCCGCTCCTACTCCCTTCTCCCCCCTGCCCCTTCCTAAGCTCCTCGTGTGCAGCCTACCACCCCGACGAGAGCCGGCGCCGATAACCGGGGAGAGCCGTTTTCCATTCGCAAAAATCGCAACATGAGCCGCCTCCACCGCTGCCGCCAGCCGCCAACAGCGCGACGATATTTTACTGTGCAGACGAAAATTTTATTCGTAAAAATCTTTGATGATTTTCGATCGATCCGTAGAATTTTTTTTAATTCAGATGCTGGAATAAATTCATATGTAAGAATATAGAGCTCAAAAACCATCCAAGTATTGCAGGAACAGATATATCTAAGATTTACTAAAATTAGTTTCCGAATACTTAATAATTCGGCTGAATAATTGATTAGATCTATTTAATTTATACTTATGAAATTAACATTACTGGTTGATTGCAATAATATTACATGCTTATATCTAGGTAGGTATATACACATAATATATACACATAAATATATATAAAGAAATATATTTGACTATTACCTGTGTAGGTATATACATAGCAGAAAAATTATTCAGCTGGCAACCGTATACGATCACTAGCGTATAAAGTACACGGTGAGGTACACGGTCCACGGACGAGAATGTGAACATGGATGCGATCTTTATACATCCCTTTGTATACCTCTGCAATAGCAAATTTCTACCTTCCTTTCGTAGAGGCCGAAAAAGAAGTCCTTCTACCTGGTCGTCGATATATAAACTCAGGTATAGCGCAAGAAACAGCAAATATGGATATAACTACGATGAGGTCTCTATACTCCGCTAAGAGAAGAATGGACCACCTGGTATATGCATATATATATATATACATATATGTACAGTAAAGATTTATTCGGAGTCTTATTCAGTGGTAAAAAAAGTTTCAGTTCACTCATTGTCATTCTCATTTTATAATATCAAGAATGCCTATCCGAAAATCTTAAAAGGGTCGAGAGTACATCTGGAAAAGTATTGCATCTGAACTGAAAATTTTGAAAGGAAATTTATTTCTTATTAGTTTTTGAATAGCTTTATTGTACGTAATTTCAAAGGGAAGGAACGGGTATAATTTATGAAACCAAAACTATTTAATAAATAAAATATAATTTATTCGAATGTTCTGTAGGAAAACCCGATGGTATAAAATGTACAAACGAAAAGCCGTGCCCCCGATGATTCTTTTGGAGCTAGGACTGCCTCCAGCAATATGGCCCTGCGGGTCAGCTGTTCCAAAAGACAAAGCTACGTCCAAAGAAAGGGATCGTTGAATGCAGTCTTCCCAACTCCGAGCTCAAGGCTCCCTCCTCGCTCTATTTTTCTGCTTGCTAGCATTATTTCTCAAAAGTATACAAGATTTCCCGTAACGTATGTTTCGTAACCGAAAAAAGTACGCGCATCGAATCGATATTAGTTGAAGTTACAAAAGGACCGAAGCCAAAACCGTTGCCGGTTCCAAATTTCAAATATCGCGACAGTTGCTCTTCACAGCAGCACCAGCAGCAGCAGCCGAGCAATCCACTTTCATTCTTACTTTCGGAACACCCTGTACACGTAGATCGGAATCGCAGAGCGAGAAGAGAACAGTGAGCACGGCATTTAAACGGTACGTGCAGAGCCGCACATTCACGCGGCGAGAGCAGCCGGCATCTGCTCCGCTCCGTGCACATGTATATATATGCAGAGCGGCGGCCGTGCGCCGGTGGTGGTGGCTGCGTGTGAACGCGCATCGGTTGCCGGCGGCGGGATTTTTCGCGTGCGCGCGCACGCGGCGGCGCGGCATTTAAATTTTGACGTAAGCCGGGGGAGAGAGAGAGAGAGAGAGAACGCACATATACGTCCGTGCGTATACAAGGCACAAGCCGCGACCACCACCACTGCCACTCTACTCCTGTGCAATACATTAAATGCCGGCCGAATGACGAGCGCGGCCGCACACGCGACCTTATGGACACGTGTCTACATATATATATATATGCGTTTACATGTGGCGTAGCACAGACTCAATGTCCTGATGGTCGTTGAACATTCAAGGTGAATAAGCCGCGAGTGCTAAGCGCCCACGTATTTAATATCCCAAATATAGTCTTCTACACCGTTAGTATAAGCCACAGTACTTTTTTATCATACGCTCATGATAGACGCTTATTTGACCATTGGAATTTAAATTCGACATTTTTTCTTCTTGCAAGACAGAGCTGTGAATTGGATAAAAAAACTGCTGCAGTTTCATGCATTCTCTTTTCAACTCTCTTTAATTAATTTCAATATTAACATTCGATTTTAGTTTGGGTGCAATTTTGAGAAATATAAATTTTTTCGTTAATAACGTATTAAATAAAAATATACCTAATTTCAAAGTCAGAATTGTATTTTGTCAAGCATTCAAACCAAATTTATCGAGATGCCCGTCATACCTGCCTTTTAATAAAATTGTATGGACGACGGACGATTGTAAGAAATTTGCACTATCATAATGCATTTAGAGTATGAAATGACATTTAATTTAAAAAATTTAACTCATTTTAAAACTTATGCGTTAATTTTTCATAAATGAACAAAGTTTAGGGGAAAAATAAGTATGCCCGTCATACCTGCCTTTTAATAAAATTGTATGGACGACGGACGATTGTAAGAAATTTGCACTATCATAATGCATTTAGAGTATGAAATGACATTTAATTTAAAAAATTTAACTCCCTTACATGGAAGTAGAAACAGACGAGTATAAAAAGACATTGATTTTCAATTAAGTTTTTATCAACTTTCCCTCCATGTAAGGTCAAAAGTTTTTACAAATCAAATGTCTTTTCATATTCTAAATGATAGTGCAAGTTTCGGACGTTGACCCTACTTTTTATTCCAATCTCGTGAGCATCCTCCTTTAATTATTCATAAGTATACGCGGTTGCGATTACATTAAAATTTCTATTTATATTATACTTCTTTAGATCCATATAGTTTTAAACTCTGTAATCTATACCTTTTAAATGATTTCATTATTTTTAGACGTCTTATCTATATCATTCCAAAATTAGCAAGTAGTGACTTATAAAAGCTTGCTATGCAATCTTTAAAGTTTTTAGTAAAATATTTTCAAAGCAAGATAATAAAATGATGTAAGCCAACATTGATATTGAAGGTGAAGAAAAAATGGATCTGTAAGATTTTAATGTTTTACAATAGGTCTACGAAATTATTAGAGTTAAAATAGTACATAGATAATAAATAGCTTGAAAAACTCATTTGCTATTTCATTTTTATTCATTGATAATTATAATTTAAAAATTATTACATTTAAGCCGTCACGTAGGTAAATGGTCAGTTATAAACTCATTTATCTATATATAGTGCACAAAACTATACAGTAAATTCACTTGTTCTATAATAATAAAGTAGAGAATAAATCCGAAATAACGAACTTCATGAACACGTATTTCTATGAAATATAGGCCTGAATTTAAGTGTTAAACTAAAAAATAAATAACTGAAACATCCAGATAGGAATTAAGTATAGTGATAAATGGTGTCAATATAAAAATATTGAAAAATATCTTACGAATTTAGATCATATTTTCAAAACATACGTAATAGAAAAAGCTATCCGACCAGTCACTTAAAAGTATTGAAGTAGTTTTCTATTTACACAAGACAGGAGAGACATCTTGTACTTCAAACTAGGTACAAGCCAATCTCATTCATTTCAAGCATTGCAACAGTTTTGGAAAAAAATAATATTTAACACGCTCTGTAATATGCTAATGAAACATAAGTAATATTGTGTGAGAAAAACATATATAGGTTTTGTAAAAAAGCAGAGGAACGACAGACGCTTTCAACTGTCGTTCCTCTGCTTTTTATCAATTTTGTATGAAATTAAATAAAAACAAACTAATAATTGATGAACCGGATATAATTAGAGGGTGCATAGCTAAAAACGCGTATAAGTATTGTTTAAGAACCAAAATAAAAAATTTATCAATGAATTGAAAAAATATATATATTGCGACCGTGTCTTTCGTTTTTGTTTATCCGATAATAATTCTCTACGGATGAAAATTAAAATCCAGAAAAGCTTTTTCGCACTCACTCTCTTATTGAATCCAGCCTTTGATTGTTGCATTCTTTAATCTTGTCAAAGATAACTCTTGACACAGTAAATCAGAAAATTTTGTTAGACAAACTCGCAAGATACGGTATAAGGGAAGATGCCTTAAAATTCATGAATAGCTATTCTCTGACAGGCAATAAAAAATTAAAATCGGAGAAACGAATGTAAGCGGATTACTACAGGTAGTTGTATTGTACAAGGGACAATGCTAGAACTTTTATTATTTAAACTTTATATAAATGATCTATTAGGAATATGTTAAATGATACTATGTTTTTTACCGATGACACATTGCTCATTAGCAGAGGATAAATTAAACGTTACATGGATTTTTGAATATTTTTGGTAGCCGAGTGACTTACTTTTAATAATCCCTATAAATGTAGATAAGACGGTATACATGACTTTTGGTTGCTTGTGTGAAAGTGTGTCTGACACAATAAATATAAGATTAAAAAAAAAGTTAATAAAGAAGGTTGAAAACCATAAGTATTTTGAATTATATTGCAGTTAAAAAACTAAATAAAGAATAGATACCAAAACGCAGATGATAATTTATCATGCATTTTTTTACAGTTTGATAATAAGCTATGGAATAATAGATAAGAGAGGAGTAGGCGATAATCATTTGAACATATTACAAGGAATACAAAATAAAATATTAAAAATTATAAATAAAAATAGATTTCTAGAGCAAAATGTTCTGTTCAATATGAGGGAATTACTCCAGCTGCAGTCAATATCGGATCTTTGCGAAAAACTAAAGAAAACATATTTAACCTTTCATACCCGGCATCCATTGGGATTGACAAATACAATTTTAGTTTTTCTAGAATTAAGTAAAATAAACATAAATTTTAACCCTATAAATAGTATATGGATTAGATTTAACTGAACTATTACATAATATATTTATATGCTCATACAGTAAATTAGAGTAAAAAATAAACAAAAAAAATCAAAATTCAAAATGTTACATAAATTGACTTCCTAATGGCAATAAATTATTATAGAATTGTTTTGAGCCTCTTCGAGAAAAAAAAATTAGTGGAACATTGCAATTTGAAAGCAATTCTGCAGAATTTGATCGTCTGTAGTCAAATATTTCAAATGTACAATACTTTATGCTATTGAATAACCATCATGAATCAATTTTGCTAAATACCTATATCTTATATAATTAAGTATTAATCAATGTATATGGATGATTTTTATCGGGTTGGGTTAAATACATCAACAGAAACCGGTAAAGTTTTGACCGAAAAAACTTCTACTTGTAACAATATAATATCGAAACAGTTTCTAGTTTTAAATCAGAAAATAACGTAGATTTTGCAAGTTCAAAAGGAAACAATATTAATGTTTTCTTTTAAATCAATAATTGAAACCTATGACATTACTACTACTGTATTTCCATTAATAGAGCATTATTGATGTTTATGGAATGACTAAACGTTCAAATATAGTCTACCTTTACATTACATTGTGTATGAATATAAACTGTAAGGAATTGTAACTGTATTTATCATTAAGATTTAAATTAAATACGTTTTATGAATTTCAGTAGATTCTAAATCCTTTGTAACTTCGTATCCTGACCGAATTGGCTATAGTGCATATTGTAATAAACTAAATTGTAAAACCAAATGGGCATAGTTACACGATTATTCATTGAATTATTGAACATTAAAATAATTTGTAAAGATTTAGAATGCATTATAAAATCATTAATCGTTTGTAACTTTGAAATTGACTATAACCGATTTCGTGCTGATTGATAAAAATTTTAATACAAATGTTATGAACTATATAGAAATATCATATTCAAAATTTAATCAACTTCAATAATATTCATTTTTTTTTTTAAAAATTTTATTTACAATTTGTTTAATATATAAACGTTATTTATCTTTACTACAAGTCAAGAATTATAATCATGGTTTACTGGAATAATGGTTTTTAACACTTAGTGATAACAATATGTAAGCATTTTATTAAATCTTAAAAAAAAAAAAAAAAAAATTCTTGTCGAGAATATGTACTTTGAGTTGTAAAAATACAAGAAAATCTTTTTCGAAAATTGTTAGGTTGCATTTTTGTTCCAAACGGACAATTAAAGTGAAAAATTTTACGACTCATATGTTGGTCGCACCGCACTGAAAGTGTTAATAAATAAAAATGAAGGTATGTCTTTTAAAATCTAAGAAATATATTGAAAAAAATGATTCATGGTACAACAACTAATGACTTTGCAAAACAATGAAATGATATTATGTAAAATAGCGTACATAATTGCATTAAGTTTTATTATAAACCTTAAATAATCTTTCAACAGTCGCTTATGCACACTTCGTATTTTGTCCAGAAGTTACTTATATCTTATTACAGTAAAATATAAAAATTAATTTACAGCTTCTAAACTGCATTATTGTACAGCAATAATTCAAGTAATTCATTATATAAACGTATGTATATATTTACAATCTTAGATACTTATCTTATTTATCACACTTTTACACTATCGCATACTGCTCATACAATAACTCTCGTACTCTGAAATATTCTTCAGAAAGACAGCCTTCTAAAATAATTTTACCAGCTTCATGCTAAAAATAATGGTAACATTTAATTCTATTAATGATGAATGTTAATTTAATGGTAAAATAAATAGAAAATAAGCAAATGCATACCCTTCTTACTGCAATAGTATTATTGCAACACCATAAAACACCACCACTAAACTCTGAAGGAATATTAGATTTATTTAAAATTTGTTTGAAATCTGACAGTTTTAATTCATTGATAAATGTAGTTTGATGTCCAGGAACCTATAATAAAAAATATAAACATAAATAATTTATTTCTAATCAATTTCAAAAAATAAAATCATCAAATTTAGTTACTTCATTCAATGGTAGTGGTTCTAGAGTAAGTATCTTTTCAGCTCTATCAATTAAATCTTCACTTTCGTTGTCCATGAAAACGTCTCGGCAAACTTGATCGCGTGCTGTAATGAGAGCATCCACCCAAGCGACTTCCGTGTCACCTTTTCCACGAGAAAAATTTAAGCCACTAACCAGAGCATCTGTCAACCGGACCTACAAAGGATATTCATAGATATAGTAGCATTTTGGCTTTTTGTGTAAAATAGATAAAGAAACGTTTTGATTTAATATGAAAAAACATTCTTCAAAGTTTCAGCAGATTCCTAGTACATTCTTGAAATATTTTTCTTATATAATTTGTTACATTATTCATTAATTATCAAAGTTTAAAGATAGTTAAAAATCATAATTACTTGATAAATATGTGTTTCAGTAGTAGCATCCAAAGTTTCTCCTCTTGCAGGAATAAATACACGTGCACCGACATTTTGAGCTTGTTGAGCAAGTAACTCTGTGTCTTTAGGAGAGCCCCTAACTAAAACGATTCTTCGCGGACGAAGTTGAGCAAGGATCTTTTGCAAAGATTCACCGTCCGATCTTCCCTCAAAATCTATATATGTAACCGAGGCATTAACAGCAATAGTACGTGTAGACTGAACACACTTAGTTGGAATATCACTAGTATTTTCAGGATGCTGTACTTGTTCTTCAGTTTTTATTTCTATATTTTCCTTATTATCTTCAGCCTCTGGAAGTACTTCTGCTATTTTGTAGTCTTCAGGTCTAGAAAAAAAAATGAATCAATGTTAATGAAAGATATATAACATATTTTTAATTAAAATGTATTTTAAAATTAATTTAAAACTTACTTAATTATTTCTCCGTATTCATCAACTTTTATTTTATCCTCTACAAATGGAAATATAGGATGCTGTTTCTTACTTTGTTTAAAGAAACCTGGCTTATGTTCCTGTTTGACAAGCAAATCGTGTTTTCCTCTTGGACCACCTACTTCTATTTCATCTTCTGATTCTGAACTAACATCAGCAGTTTCCCTGAAAAAAATTAAATAATGAAATACTTAATTTTGATGCATACCTATAAATATTGAAATATATATTCTGTAATAATCACATTTTTTCTTGCTTCATTTGCTCTTGCTTTAGTTTTTCCTTTTTTTGATAGTCTTCTAATTCACTGCCTTCTAATCTTACTTTCTTTTTTATTTCTAAAGTTATGTTTCTATTTCCACCATTCTCTACAAGATCCCTTGCAAGAGTACCTGGAGATGTTCTGCTTGTTATTATAATACTATTTTGAGGATTACTACACCACTGCAAAAAGAGATCACGAGAAAAGCCGCATTCCATATCTGGAGTACTGGCTAATACCACCTAGTTGAAAGAATATTAAACTGTTTTAAAATATTATCACATTTATTGCAATAAAGTCCAATATCCAAGAGCTTATTAAGTTTTATATATTCTTTGAGTTGAGATATACTCATCTTCTTATACATGAGTAATTAATATCAAGTACATACCTTTGGACTAGGAACCTGATTTAATTCAGCCATGCTGTGGCATAACTGTAAGTGCTTGAATTGGAATGGATTATTTCTTGCACCTTCAAAACTTTTCATTAACTTATCACTCATCCATTCGATTTGAGATTTAGCAAATTCCACAACATTATAACTAACATTATTTAACAGTGCTAAAGAGTAAGCTAGTAAACCCGATTCCTTATTTCTCCATAATTGATCCAACATATGTGCCAATTCTAAAACTCTACCAGCAGTGTCAACTCCCACTAGTACATTCCCACCTCCACGAAGAGTTTGAAGAATGTTTGCTTAACAGAAATTAAAAATTGTTAATTTTTGATTAAATGACATTGTCATTCTAGACTTTAAAACAATAGCTAAGCCTTGTAAAAATGCCTGATGATATTTATACCGATAATAAGCTGCTACCATCAAGAATTTATAAAAAATATAGAAAAATCTCGTAAAAATGCACGTAAATCGACATTTGTCACAAAACTCGCTTAGAAACCATTTTCGTGTTGCACAAGAGAAAAGATAAAAGTATGGCAAGAATCAATGGCAAAGATTTTGCACCAAACAAAATGGTTCATTTCAGCTTAAAATCGTTTATTTTAATTCAAAATCTATATTAGACACGATATATATATATGGACCTCCCTTATTTGAGTGTCTAATGAAAATTTAAATTAACTTTAAATTTGTAAGTCTTAATTTATACTTACTCATTAATTTTTCATCTCTAGTTCGCCGTCTTGCTTGCTGGTAAGTAGCATTAAAACTATCGGTGATTAATAAAGAAGGTCTTTGTAACCTTTCTAATTCACATCCATTTAAATGCCTCTCTTTTTTATGATTAAAGTCAACAGCATATATTATATCTTCTTCTCCAACTTTCACAATTTTCCATATAGTTCCACCTATCATATGACCAGCTGGCAATGGTGTCAATGTTACACCATATCCTTTACCTTTCATTGATATGCTCTGATTATATTTTAATTGCACAATTTTGTCAAATGCTGCATCAACATCATCAAGAGTGAATAAAGTAAAATCTTCCATGTTATGACGTGACTAAAAAATAAATCCTTATTAATAATTGAATACATTGAAAAATTGGCACTATATTATATAATTAAGAAAATTTACCTGATATACGTCGTACATAAACATTTGCCCCATTTTATAAACAGGAATCGTTGCATAAATTGGACAACTCAAACCACATTTCCCTACTAAA
The DNA here is from genome assembly GCA_900490025.1 of Megastigmus dorsalis. Taxonomy (NCBI): domain Eukaryota; kingdom Metazoa; phylum Arthropoda; class Insecta; order Hymenoptera; family Megastigmidae; genus Megastigmus; species Megastigmus dorsalis. The sequence goes on from UELU01098513.1 coordinate 76,232, forward strand.
TAAGGTAAAGCCCCTAAATGTAATGGATCTGGATATGATAATAAAACAGCATCAATTTGATGTACATGTCTGAAAAGTTAATAAGCATAAAATATTAAATAAGATAAACAAACTTAAAGAAATGATATCAAAAAATAATTCTACCTTTTCAATTCTTTTATGAAATCCTGATCAAAGTTCTCATCCCATCCACAATCTAATAGAATTCGTAATTCATCAACTTGTAAAATATAACATGGTGGAGATTCGTCTAATGCTCCTGATATAGCATGCAATTTGATAATTGATGTCATTATTTATAAATCTGAAAATAGAATTAAAAAATTGGTAAAATAAGACTAAGCTAATGAAAAGTATAATATTGATTGTAAGTTAACATTATTCTATATAAAATAAACTATTTTCTCTTAAGTACATTTATTAATAAACAATATTGCAGAACAATAACAAAAAATAACCTCTGGTAAAGGTTCAGTAAAATGATATTTATATACAAATTAAAAGTGAAATTTATTTCATTAAATGCTCCAAAATATAAAAGATGAATGAAACTCATTATTAACCTACAAAAAGTATATTGGCTTTCAATTTTTTTTTTGTAATTATAAGAAAAGTACCTATGTATCATTCAAAAATTTGAAATAAAATGAATAAAAAGAGATCTTTAGTCTGTAGCTTTTTGAAGCACGCATCAAATACACAAAAATGTTAACGTATTTGGACTTGAATGCAACAACACTTCTCTGGACGCGAGTCGACACAATTTTACAGAGTTGTCATATCAGATCACATAGCACGAAACGTTGGAGAAACGTTTCGAGAACGTTTCTTTGGAAACTTAGAAACGATTCTCTGAAAATGGAAGAAATATTTCTATTTCTATGTAGAAATGTCCGCTTTTGGTGCCTCAGGAAACGTTTTAGAAACATTTGTAAAATGTTTCTTATACGTATATAATATATAAAGTTTCTTTTGCAACGTTGCAGAAACGTTTCAGAAACGGTTCACGTGAAACCTTGAAATAAATGTGCTTAAATTATTTTAAAAAGGGTCGTGGTGCGAATTTTAGGTGTTACTATCCGGATGTACGACCCATGGGCATCGAGCCCTAAACTTTAAAATTTATTCGTCGATTTTAAAGGTTTTCTTTTCAAAGTTTCACGTGAACCGTTTCTGAAATGTTTCTGCAACGTGACCAAAGGAACATACCTTTTACAGTGTTTCAATTTGTCGGATATTTTCACTATATAGATAATATATACATATATGTGACCGATGTCAGAGACAGACACTTGTTTTAGTTTGAATCTTCTCCACTTCATTTATTTTTACTTTTACTTTTTGACGCTACTAGTCGCTTAACTGGATTAATTGGCGGTAAATATTTATACTTTCAAATTTCGTATATTAAATTAAAATGTTAAATTTTTTTACGATTTAAATATCATTAAAATTTACTGTATGCAGTAAATGATTTTGAAATATTTTTACGCTTGAAAGTGTATAATATATATTTAACATTCATCAGATAAAATATCATAAAATATGGCAACGTTGCTTTGAAGTTTGAATGCTTATCATTCGTGTCGTTTACCGTGCGGCGTTCCGGCGCTAGTCTCTGTAGCTTATATTTTCCATGATTTTAGAATATAAAACAAGAGAAAATATAAAAATATGGCGAGACCCTGTTAAGATTTTTAACAAAACTCAAAATAATCAAAATTTAACCTTAACATTGTTTAAATTTGTGTATTACGTATCTTGGTTAAGTATATACAACTTTTGACTTGCGCAGGTAAGCTAAAAATTGTCGGCTGCGAGCTTCCGTGCGCGCGTGCGCATATATATGAAAATCCGACCGCCATGATAGTCGGAATATCTCATTTGAGAACCCTGACGATGCATGTGCAATTTTATATCTTTTAAATTCCCCTTTCCAATTTGAATCTATACTTCATAAATAAGACAAAAGCAGTGGAAAGCAACTGCATCGATAGTGCTGAATAAAAAAAAATCCTACAAAAAGTCAATGAGATATTTTCATCAGCAGCACCTGTCGCTCCACTGTTCTCCCACTCTTGCTTTTCGGTACCCTATATATATATAGGCCTATAGAGAGAGAAAAGTAAACTGGTGTATAGAGATATCTTGCGAGTATATAAGAGAGAGACAGCAAGCTCCATAGGTAGAGAGGGTAAAAGACCGACCGTTGACTTCCGGCGGCGCCATTTGTCTACTTCTCTGGCGGCGGCAGTTCTCTCTACAGCGTGTGCGTGTCTTTGGCGGAACTTCTTCGCACGCCTTTCCTATATTTAACGTGCATTAAGATTTATTCCTCCAGAACGTCGGGCCAACACGTAAGTATAAGCTTTTGGAAACAAGTGCAAAGACACAACGTAGTATATCGCATGCCGAGCCATACAGACATTATTTTTATGGAGGTATACGTCGTCAGCGACCAACCGCGCAAAAGTTTTGTTAGTAGAAGGGAGGAGAGCAGTCGATTGAGTACATCTTTATTCAATTATAACGTCGGTCTAACGTTAGTCAATATTTGCTTTAAATTTCTTAAATTCAGAGTTTGCATTTTAAGAAAATTGAACATCGCGAATTACGGAGTTGTCCTGCAGTGAAGGAATACGAAAATTTGGAAGGAGGTGCAGGCGGTTTATCGACGTACCGCGCGGCGGCACGCTCTCCTTTTTTCGTTCCCCCTCTCCAAACTCTCTCCCTCCCTTGATTGCTCGAAGGCGTCTTGGCGTGTCGCGGACAGAATACTGTTGGCGTCGCGTCGCTGTCCCGAGTCTCAAAGTTCTGTTTCTCTGTCCCTCTCGCTCAAGGCCTGACTCACGCCAGAGGAAAATCGCCCGCCCGCATTCGTTCCGATCTTCTTCAACTTGTGTGGTGAACTTCGGATTCAAAAATGAATAACTTGGTTAGTGTGCACACTATTTTTTATATTTTACTTATTTCATTATTTAATTGTGAACGTACGATCGATTTGATGTATTACCGAAGTTTCGAAAATGCAAGCATTTCGGAGCTGCTACGCAAAACCCCGCCAGTGTCCGCTACTCTACTGTTGTTTTACAATTGTTTATTGCTCTAGTTTAAAAATAAATATCTACGTGCTTGCCATTCCAGCACTTGTTCGAAATTTGCATTTATTTTTTTGTTTTTGGCTGTACTTTGTACAGTGTCTGGTCTCTGGCAATAAAATCAATAGTTGAGTAGTGAACATTTTAGATTGTGAATTTCATTTGTTGCAGCTTCATTTAGACTGATTATTACATCATATAGGTAGAAATGTTATTGAAAATTACTCAAACAATTGTTTGTCGGTTAATTTGTTATAATATATAATAATAATAATAATAATAATAATGATAATGATAATAATAATAATAATTGAATTTCAATTACGAAATACAAATAACTGTTTCATATATTATTGATATTAAAATTTAAATAGGGTACTGAAAATGCGCATGTAAAATGGCTACATAAACCCTCTTGCTTGCTACCAAGCGGCACCGCAGTCTACGCTTCTACGCTAGTACCTTTACTTATACACCACAAGATTCTACAGGGTTAACGTGATACATAATAATTTTTTTACTTTACAAACATTTTACTTTCTACAAAATAATGGAATATATATTGCTGTAACAGTCGTTCGCGACGAAATACGTACGAAAATGTGAAGAGTCGTAGAACGTACTCTTGCAGGTACATGCCGTGCTTGCGGCGTCCCTGTTTGCACACTGCAGGGGCGCGAGCCTAATTTTTTCTGCGTTTCAATTCGGAGGTTAGCTCCACAACATCAGGGACGCGATCCACCGTTTGATGCAAAACGGCGTTGTAAGTTCGTAATAAGCACTGTTTAGAACTAATAATTAACTTTTAAAAATAGCTGCGCTTTAACCTTTTATGCAACAGATAATACCGAAGTAAATTCTAGGTATATAAAAGAGCTTTACGTGCATAGTATTTAATTTGACTGTCAAAGTGTTAATTGCGTTAGATTTCCGTGATCAATATATCTACATACGTAAATTGATAAAATTTTGTTTTTGGTTAGTAAATAAGATACTTGTTATGCGATTATTAATTTCCGAGTACGCGTGCATCGTGTGTTGAAACATTATCTTTTTGTTTAATTTTAAATGACTTATATACCATGAAATACGCTCATTTAATCGCGTTGACGATGGCATTGATGAAATATAACTAAATATTATAATTTTCTTGTTTATTTCAACTATTACAAAATTATTAGATTTCAATTTTTAGCTTCAAGCTATTGTTTTTTTCTTTTACATTATAAAAGATGGTTATGCAAATCTTTTAAATACAATAACTTGAAAGAAAAAAAAACATTTGAATCATTTCAATTATTTTAGTTTAAATTTCATCTAAATTTAATTTTATCTAATAAAAATAGTATTTAAGAATTTTATAGAAAATAAAGCCAGAATACCTGTCATCCTTAAAATAAGAGAAATTTATAAATATATGAATATTTGATTATTTGAATAATTTATACGTACTGGAAAAATTTAAAGAAAATTAGAGTAGACTGTAATATATATCTACTTTAAATTTGCACTAAAATTTACATTTTATATCTTTATTTATGTTTGAAGACGTAAATGATTCACTTGTAAATTAAGTTCTGATTTAATGTATACATTTTAAATATACGCATTTTACTGTCTTAAACTCAAAATAAAAATTCACTTAAAATAATAAAATAATTCTATTAATTCTTATTATAAAAATGTGAAACAATATTATTTGGTATTAAATAAATAAAACGTTCATATTAAATAAATAAAAAATAAAAATAAAGATTAACTTGTATACAATAGTTATACTTTATTTGATATATCATTGTCTAAAAAATAATGATTTATTAATTTTTTTTTTTTACTTTTTTCAGAAAATGGTGTCTCCGAGCTCGCCGGTAAGAATTTTATCATACAAAACTGTTTGATTTACTTTTTTTTAATCTAGAGTAATATATGTTTTTCACTAACACAGAAAATTAATATTTTCATTAATTACCAATTACTGATACTTATTACATGTTACATGTTACATGTTACATGTTTCTCTTACGTTATATAGGGCATCAATTTAGATCAATTTTTTTGTAGTTTAGCATCTAGCATTTTGCTAGATGCCTTATGTAATAATAAACTTATACAAAAGAAATTAATTAAACTTAACGTATCCACATTAAGCTTATAAATGAAAATTAAATCTGCTTTCACATCTTTTTTCTATATAGATAGTCATATAAATCAACAATTGCATATACCTATACAATTGCTTGATTGAAGATATTTTTAGTCAATGCCATAAATTTATGTAATATTTATTCAATCACCAATGTTCCAGTTTCTGTGAATCAAAATTTGTTTTTAAATTATTATGCTCAACAATATTGCATTTTATATTATTACATTTTATAAAATGTTCAAAACATGTATAATGTAATTTCAGCAAGAACAAGTCTTGAACAGACACCATGCTTTTCCAAATTTATAAGCATGGTCGATTTCAAAAGAAACAAAACATTAGATAGAAGAAATATCCCAAATTCCATGCATTGCATGGATAAAAATTAATGTTGAATCTTATTTTGTATAAACTTAATAAAACATTTAAACTTGAGCTTAATAAAATCTTCAATGAATTTATAAGAATGCACAATTATCTTGATCACTCGAATCAATCATAGGGACAAACAAAAGCTTACGAATTTCCTGAGTAGATTTACCGATTATGTACAATTTCTTAATTGAACAGAGGAAGACGAAGATCTTCGTCGGCCGACTACCAGAAAACTGCCGAAGCGATGAGCTACGCCACCTGTTTCTCCGCTTCGGCGAGGTCACCGAGTGCGATGTGATGAACCGCTACGGCTTCGTGCACATGGCCCGTGAGGAGGACGCCGCAGAGGCTATCAAGGCTCTACACAACACGATGTTCAAAGGCGCAACCATCAACGTCGAGCAGTCCACCGGCAAGTCGCGAGGACGCCGAGACGACAGACGTGGTGGCCCCATGCGCGGCGGCAGAGGAGGACGAGATGGAGGCCGCGATACTCGTCCCGGTCCGTATAACGACAGGAGAGGTTTGTTGAAATACACCGCGTCGTTCGTAACTTCTGAAAGAAAATGAAAAAATGATTTTTTTCTAAATCAATCGAATGAAAGATGAACATTTTGTTCCTTGACGAGCCTTCTCTCGCGTATTTTGAGAAGGTTCGATTGTACAACGTGTCGAGATTACGATTATTACCACCGGGTTTAAACGTTTGTGCTTTAAGACTAATATCATGCAACTAAAGTGATTTTTTTTTTATTTTATACATGGAGAAAAAAGTAATCGGCCAAGTTGTAAGCTAGTGTTATTGAATGTAGATGTTCTTTTCTACTTCAATTGCTTGATGATATTATCATATATACAATTTGAAATTGTTTAATAGAAATCTGAAAATTTGGAATTACTTTAGAATTTCATTTTAAAGTATTTTAAAAATCAGGTTTATATAGTAGTAGCTAACCAAAATAAAAAAGAATTGAAAAAAAATTTTTTATTTTATAAAAATAACAATTTTCAGAACATAAGTACTATTACTATCATAATGTATTATTTATACAATATCATTTGTTTCTTATATACTTTATTTAACCTCTAATTTATAGTATTTGATAACTATTTGCTACAAAGTTCATATAATAAAAAATTATCATATATACTGATAAAGTATATGGTAATTAAGTAATTTGATTTAAAAAAAATGCAACACTAACTTACAAAGCCTTTAAGATAATAATTGTATACATTTTTAGTGTATATTATTGGTGTATAATTATTTTTTTCTTTGTGTATAATATTTAAATTTTTTTTTATTGGACCTTACTTTGCTTCACTTGTTATGTATTAGTAAAATTAAATAAATTTATCATTGCATATATTGTACGATCATACCTGTTTTCATATTAATGGATATAGTTGGATCGAAATTTTTAAATAAAGCAGAGCTTAAATTTATTATTATGTAAACATGTATGATTTTACATATTTTTTTCTAATTAAATTTCTTTTTTTTTTCTTTTTTTTTTTTCACGAAATTGCACAACTTGTTGCTTTTCATAATTGCTTTTTAATGCGCAATAGTACTGTTTCACGAAATTCACAACTTTTATGTTAATTTTTTTTAAATTAACTCCATACATAAACACACTCATTAGAAATTTCACTCATTGATTCACAGTATGATCATTCACTGGCAAAACGTATGAATGTTTACTCATGAAAAAATAGCATAACGTACAGTTTTTGGAAAAGTGTTGTATTAACTGCATGGCTCTTGATAATTACATTAACCTTTGCATTATCATTTTATAATCATACCTCCTTTAATAAAAACCGAACCTGTTTCACTGCTTGAGCTGTAAAGTTTAAAACCGATTCGTAGGTTGAACCATCCATTCGTTCCTGTCATGTTGTGTAAAATAAAACTAATACAGTCTTACAACTTAGTTTGCAAAGACCTATTAACTTTTAATTTACAAACGTTTAAGCTCGAGTAATAATCTATCCTTGTGTTGACTTTTCACATTTTTTCAAATTGTGCGTCGTCCGGTATTCTGCATCACTATAACTTTCCAGAATTAGTAGAGTAAACAATGAATTAAAAAAATTTTTAACTGAGAAAACTTTAAAGAAGCAAAGAAATGAGACGAATTAATTTTTTGATTAAAAGCGAGACGATAGTTAGGGGCTTCAATGTAATTCGAAAACCTAACTGCATCTCTCGGGTAGATAATCAAAAAGCAATGAAGGGTTCCTTTCTTTTTCTTGATTCTCGGCCGCACCCGATGCGCGCAGTACTCCCTATACACAATGTTGGCTATGACGGGTCAGCTGCTGGAGGGGGCGGATACACAGATTACAACCGCGGTGGCGGCGACTTCAGCGGCCGAGGTGACTTCAGCGGTGGCTATAATGACAGAGGAGGCTATGGTCAGAATGTCGGTGGTGCTGCAATGGGTTACACGTCCACAGCCCCGATGGGTGGCTACGGGCCAGCAGGTGGAGCTGTCGGGGGCTACGGACCCACTGGTGCCGTAGACTACGGCAGGGCCGAATACGGCAGAACGGCTGACTTTGCTGCACGAACAGATTATGGAAATCGAGGAGACTTTCCAAGTAAGGCTTTATTTATTTGTGATTTTACTTATCTCTCAGAATAAAGATTTTTTGCATTCGAAATAATATCTTCCCTAACTTTTTTTCAATACTAACCTTTTTTCGTTAAATTCATATATGACCAAGAAGTACAAAAATATTTCGTTTGTCCAAAAAATCCTGTTCTGAGTGAATACATACACGTTTTTTCTGTATTCTTTTAGCACGTTTTTTCCTTTGAAATATGTACTATATAATCTTTTATATCTAATAGTTCAAATCTATTTTTAAAGAAATTTTAAAGACTACTGGGAAACAAAAATGCATGCGGTTCTAAACCACACTCCGATTACAATTTAACTAGAAGTTTTTGGTAGAAAAATAAAAAATAAAATATCACAAGCTTTATATTCAAATAATTTATTGCTTGTGTAAACTAAAGATGGATATTCTCAACAAACAGTGTGTGACTACTCGGTAGCCGGTGGCGGTATGGCTGGTGACTTCAATAGGGCAGCCCCAGGACCCGTGGACTACGGTCGCACCGACAATTTTGCGGCCGGCAGAGCAGACGCGTACGCGCCTCGCGCTGAATACGATCGCACGGCGGCTGGACCCATGAGGAATGGTAGCGGTGGAGTAGCTGCAGGTGGCTACGGCGCTGGATACGGCGATGTTGGGTGAGTATCTCTTTATTTCCTTCAGTAGTGCAATCTGATTTTTTTCAAAAGTACGATTATGGTGCCGATAACTAGAGAAAAATACCACTTTGAATTGTGACGAAAGGATCATTAAAAAGTGTCTATTGCATTTATAGCTCAACAAACTTATGTCTTATGCCTTTAATAAGTTGTAAGTAATATACAAGAACAGTTGAGCAAGAGTAATGTCTTGAACAGACACCATGCTTTTCTACTTCATAAGTATGGTCGATTTCAAAGAAACACTGTCCTGTTAAAAATTAAACTCTAATGGAATAAGATCCTCTCGGTATTTATTTAGTAGCCTGTTTGAGTTTTTTTGTGGAGATAATTCTTCCGGAGTGCAAACATTTATAAGATTATATATTAGGCACAACTTACAATAGAAGATTCAATGAATAGCATTATTTCCATTTTTATAGTAATAATATTTTTACTTTCATTATTAATTATTCTTATGAAAAATCTATGCATTCATAATGCTTATAATGCTTTTTAAATCATGTATGGAAATAAGTTTAATTTATAAGTTTATTTATAAATAAGTTTAGTTTAAAGTATCTTTTAAAATCATTTTCACAAAGTAGCTATTTGAACTCGGTCGTTTTTATATGCATTTTATTAACATTTTACTAGTGATACTCTTTACAGTATTTTAAGTTATTTTGGCCTTTTAATGCACATTCATATTTTTTTTTCGTACCATCTTATTTTAAATTATCGTTTACCAAGATTTTACTTTTTTACCATCCAGCCATTATATAGAATAAAATACTGTGGAATGATTAATATAAAGAACTGAAAAGACAGTTTGTAGCTTGGTACTCCCAAGCTGGATTCGATTATTTACTGAAACTAAACTTCACATAAAATATTGGGTTTTTATTTAATTTTTGCTTTGATAAAATTTGATTAATAAATTTACAAAAATGTAAACTTTAGTATATTATCTAGTTTTTATTTGAATCCGGCCGTTGCTTATTTGAAATTTTAATCGCGACATTCTTATATAATTTAATTTAGAGTCGTTGAAAATCAAATTTAATGTTAAATAGACCTATCAGTGGGGCACCGAGCTACAGTACTGGTGGGCCTAGCTACAACACTGGTCCTGGGCCACAAGCAGACATGTTCAGCCGAAGAGCTGGAGGAACTGTTCCTAGTGGTGGATACCAAGTTGGAGGGTGCGTTCATAGTAGAGATTAGTGTTGCACTTTTTTGACTTTTTAACATCAACATTATTGGGTATTCACTTTAAACTTACTGCATCATCATTAAGACTAGATTTAAAACTTTCAGTATTATTATTTATTGAAATTAGCTACAGCTCGAATTAATTCTATAAGTATTTTAATATAAAATAATAATATAAGTATTTAAATACTATATTTTATATTGTACACAATTTAAAAATTGATGTATGTGGTAAAAATATAGTATTCTCTTGTTGATAAACTTTAAATAATTTGTTTCAAGTAATATTTTTTAATTATTAATATACTGGTGTTAAAAGGTCAATGGGCTTGAGTTTGATTTTCACTTACTGTCTTATAATCTTTATTAATAGAATGCTTGTGTTATCAGGATGAGTTTTTGTTGCATATCCTTGATCATATAGCTTACTCACCAATATATACATCACTATAAATTGAAAATGTTATTTAAAAGATGGAAATACATGTTCGACAAATTTTTTTTGAATATTAGATTCTTATAAAATTTTGTATAGAAATCACTACTCCATCTAAAGAAACTAGTTGTTATCATCACCGATACATTTATTTTAAAAAGGAAATACTTTATCTCGTGTACTACCTAGCACTTACTTGTTTGAGGAAAAAAAAAATTCTTACTTATTTTTTTTTTTTTTTTTTTATAGATACACAGAAGGATATGATAGAGCAGATCCCTACGGTCCCCCACGTGGAGGTGGTCGGTAAGTAATCAATGTTCAGTTATTTTTATTTTTGAATAAATAAAAAATGGCGGTTCATAAGTATTATAAAAATTTTCGAGAAATAAATTTAAAAAAAAAAGAATGCGAAAAGGAACACTGAGCTAAGTACATAACCTTGCGCTCTCGTTCTTTTGCGTTTTACCGCAATTTTATGTTTCTCCGAACCGTTAGACTCCGAATAAGCGTAGAATACATTTTCTAAGGCGCAGAGCGACACTGAATATTACATTGTGTAAAAGTATAAGATGTAACCAATTTCAAATTCAGTTTTGGCAACAATAAAAAAATCCATATCAATTATATTATTATTATAAAGCTACCCTTTCTTGTAGGTTTTTAAATACCTTTATTTGCAACTAATAAATATTACTTCAATATTTTGTGAGTACTTTATTGTTGTCATTAATGTAAAAATTTTAACAATTGGATATGCGTACAACGCGAGCGCGCGCCACTTACAGGGAAACACTGATTGCGTCTTTACGATCGTGAAACCTTGTACATTGCGAATGCGAAATCTAAGCGACCAAGAAAGCATAATGCAAAGCGACAAAAAATAAGATACGTACATTCGCTAATTTTCTATGTCTTACTTTTTTTATTCTTTTCTGCTATTCGAAGCCAAAAAATGTTAGAGAAATTCAAGATGTTTTCAGAAAATTTCGGTTAAGAATATTTTTGAGTACTTATTTTTGGCGATAGAAGAAAAAAAATAATTTTTGGCATTTCTACCGATCGACCGTTTTTCTCACCGAACTGAATTTTTATTTTTTTCTACCGATTTCATTAACTTACATGTGCTTGCGAATCCCATCCCTTTAATGCACTGTGTAGTGACTTTACTTGATATAAATTTTGGACATGATATTTTTTGCTTCCATTTTTATATTTATAAGAAAAAATTAAATTTACCTTATTCAAATTCTAATTTATGTAGTAAATTTTCTTTTTTCCTTAACTTAATATTTTCATAATTAAAAAGAATAATTTATTCAATGAAAACAATAATGTATGTCTGAACAGAAATTTGAAAATATATTATTAAGAAGTTCACTGCACAGTTTCATCATTGACGCATACTCCGAACATTCGATAGAAATACTCTATACCCTAAGCGCGATACGATTATGCACTTATATCAGAAAAATAAACGGAAGTTACATCTTATACTTTAAGCTGCGCTGTAAAAAACAAAAAATTTTTGAAACGATTAATTCTGCGATTTCTCATTTTTTTAAACTTTTAGCTTCCCAGGCCCGGCAGACGCGATGCCACCAAGGTACTAATTAACCGAAAGTACCTACAAATCGAAGCGAATAAAAACACGCACGCAAAATGGCAAATAAAAAGATTGCCAATGAGAATCCGGCGGTTAAAGTGCGCGAATTTACGTCTACACACACACATCGCCCCTCTCGAACTCATCCCACTTACCGACAAATGCAGTTTCACTCGTGTATACATATAATTATATTCCTAGATTATAAATTTTGAAAATGCAAAAGAATAAAAACTAACAAACAAACGAAGCTGAAAGATCGAATTAAAACTAGATCAAGGTCAAGTGTGGATTATAAAACTAAAGACTTAATAATTCTATACGAAAGGATGATTACCGACTTTATAAAGAGAATTCGAGAGTCTGCGCAGGAGCGAGATCTGGACGAGCACAGAAGCCATTCGACAACTAAGAATTGTAATAGAAATTTAACATTTTTATACTGTTGATTTTGTCGCAAGAAAAAAAATTCTTGACACACACAAACATTATATACATTTGAAAAAGGAAAGCATATGTGAGCATTCGTTTCGGTGAACGTAACGTTATCGTCGAGGTGGAAGAAGAAGAAGAAGAAGTGTAAAAAAAGCAAGAGTCAAATCTTGCCGTTTTAGGGACACATAAATTTACTTAGGCTATAACAAAAGTTCAATTTTTCTTTCTAGTTTAGTGTTATCTGATATTATAATGGACACGCTAGTGATTCATTTAGAGTTACTGTATGGTTTACTTCTTTTCTTTTTTATACATGTAAAAACCTGGAAAAAAAGTGTTTTAAATGATATTCATCAATAAAACGAGAGGAAATGCTTAAAGCTGCTTTCATTAAATAACCGTGTATCTTATTAGTTTCAATAAATGTAACTAATTAGTCCTTATCCTTTTCATAAATTTGCACTTTGTAACAGAAAAAAAATTAACAAATCTACCTCTTACAAGAAATCTGAATACTAACTGCAAATTTTTCTTAATCCAGTGCAAGATATCCCTTTTATATTATCCCTTCTCATTTTACTTTACCAACTAATTTATTTTAATGTTTTAAAAAAGTAATAATAAATGATCACTTATTTTTTGAACTCTCAGAGAAAACTATGTATAATTATAAATTATAAATTTGTTTAAATTTATCAAATCATTTTTCATATAAATTTAATTTTGAATTTTTGTTGCAAAAATATAATTATACATACTTTAAAGTACAAATGATTAATTGGTGTAAGATATAATAGAGCTAGACAAAAGATGTCTGAGGGAAAATCGATAATCATCGTAGCGAATTTATGAAGAATCTGCGCACCGTTTCTCTCGTCGAAAAAAATGCGAAAATGCGAATAAGGAGAGAAAAACCAGCGTCTACCGAGCGCAAATAATTCATCTTGGCGGCGTCTTATTCGAGCTCCACTATTATAATTGAGAAGAGAGAGAGAGAAAGAATACATTCGTCGAATAGCAATTTTCCGCCAATGCGTGCGGGCTTTTTTTTAGAGAGAGAGAGAGAGAGATGCAAAGCTGGTGATGAGAATGCGTTTGCGCCCCCAGCGGCTTTGCGATTATGAAGGTATGTTTATTTACAAAAAAAGTACGCGTGCGTCCTTTATAATTCTATAGCTGTTAAGTCAACGTTTCATGAGTGGATTCCAGTTGGGCACATGCTATTTGCCAGTGGATTACTTTGCTGAAGATAGGGAGAAAGAAGGCACTTCGATCATTGTTTTTGTGTCGTACTTCATTTGTATTTCGTGTACCTATCAGAAATTCTCCAAACTCAGTTTATTGATAAAAAATTTATAGATTTCTTTTTAGAAATAAAAAAATAGTTAACTAAAAATAATACGCTTTATAATGAATTAATAAGCTTAACTTTTAGAAATTGTGTATTTTAATTTTAGAGTATAAATAGTAATTTTCCTTTTATCATGTAACATTAATTAATAAATTAGTCTGAAACTTTTATAAAGGAATATGAAATTTTGAAGTTTCTTCCAAAACAAAATTATCTCGATTTCTGATTTGGGACACATGAATAAGCATATTATTTTAAATTTGCTTTATTTAAATCTTGAATTATTTTATTTCATTTTTACTCCTACTTTAAATAGCACTTGCGAATTCTATAATGTTGATTAAAAACAAACAGATAAATTTCGCAAGTGTATATCCTATGTTACCTATAAACAACTCGTAGGCAATGAATATCTGGAAGTAAACAATTCATCAAGAGGAAAGGATACAATGTCTTGCATGCTTCATTCAGAAATTTGAAAAAAAGAAAGTTCCTTCATCCTTCCTAAAAAAAGGAAAGATCATATTTTGCAGTGAAAAACGCGTTTTTGAAAAGAATTTTTCAATTTTCTGAATGTTTTCCCCATCAATTGATTAAGGTGTACGGGACTCAATTATTCTGTTTCGAAATTCTTCCGCCTGCTATTGGTGTTTCGTTTACTGTGCGCGACCATGATTTTTACTAAAATAAGGTAAAAAAAGAAAAGAATTATCGCATCGTATCACTGTAAATGCTCGAGCTTTTTAAAAGTGCCGCATCGAAACTCGATCTGTATCTCCGTTAATACGCAACAAAAAAAAACCGTTCGATCGATGCATATACACACGATATATTGTATATTGCGATTGCTGCAAATACCTTATAATTGAAAGTCTACCGCAACTCTCGTTATCAAAAGCAATAAATTTCGCGTGATTCGATCTTCTTAGGCCGGTATTCGAGCGCGCGATTGTTCATTTTTTTAAAACAAGAATACGCAATCCGTTAAGAAATTGATCTTGTTTTTGCGGCGTATGCGCTATTTCTTTCATCATAGCCATCGGATATATGCTTTTTCTTTTTTATTTTCTCTATAAACCTATAACGTTCTAACTGTTAAGTAACATTAGCGTATAAGAAAACAGAAATTAATGCCTTGAAAACACAAATTCTCATAGATATTTTTCATAATAGATGGCAACCCGGATGAGAGAGGCCTCTGGACACTTTGTAGAGATGAACTCGAAATCCTGGCTCAAGCATGGCACGTGGAGGTGTGCTCCCGCATTGTTTTACAAAGTTCCTAAGACACTTCGTCGGTGAGGGGTGATTTTAACTGCGGTAGAAAACACTGATATTTTGCAGGCAGAATGATCCGGCTAACTGAATCTTAAGCATCAGGGACAAGAGAGTAACAAAATTGGAAGAACTTATTTAGTTTCTGTGATGAAAATGCATTAAACAATGGATTTGTAGTAATCATTGAAAAAATTGAAAATAATAGACAATTAATTTTACACAAATATTTGCAACTTATTTTCCTTTTCCAATAATATCTTCTTTCCCTAGTCATGAATGTGTTAAACCAATTATATAAAGTTTATATAATAGAATTGTAGGAATTTAAGCCCATTTTAATAGTAGTTGATCGAGGTCATCAAGTGTTATTTTGTTTATTTTGACCCGCTGAACAGGAATCTGATAGATGACCGGATCCAGCATATTCTGATAGCTATTAAAGAAAAAGGATATAGCGATTTAAACAATTACATTGTTAATAAAAATTAAACTCGACCCTTTTACATCAGCTAAGTACCTATCAAATTCGTATTCAGCGGATCAAAATATTAGATAAAAAAATAATTAAGGAGAAACCGGACAAGTAAAGTTTCTAACATTTACCGTTTCATATACTTATATCGTTCAATTTTTAATATTTCAACATTTTTCTAGTTGAGCCCAATTTTCTATATCCCACAGAATTGTGCTCAACTTTCAGAAAATATTGAAAACTGTACTTAGCTATATTTGTGTGGTACCTTTTTAATTTGATTTTTCAAGACTTTTCTCATGAAATTAAAAAAAACGTCATGAATAAATGTATTAACAAGTTTTTATTGAATTATTTAAAGTAGATATTTCGAAAAAATAGCGCCTAATAATACTTTAAGTAATTAGCAAGCTGGAAGAGGAGAGAAAATAAAAAAAGTTCCATTTTGCAGAAAGATTTTATATGAGAGATCAGTCAAAAATGTTGATATAATAAAATTGAATGAATGAGTTTTTTTAAATAATTTTAAACGAATTGAAAAAAGGTATAGATTTTATTTTAATCCTTGTGGTCAATCAAGTCTTTAAATATAAGGAAGGGTTTCATGAAAATTATGAAAATAATGGTAATATATGTAATTAAAATTTGGCTTTAATTAAATTTAACGAATGTTATAAAGCGCAAATAAATTTTAACTTTCCTTACAAATAAAGATTTTTCTAAATAAAAGCAACTAATTTTTTAATTTTAATTACAGTTATTTTAACCCATTAACGACCAAGACCCCGAATTTTCAACAACTTTTTCAAGGCTTTTTTTCAACTAAAAAAAGGTTTGAAAAAATTTGAAAAAGATCATATCCGACGTATTTTGAGCTGTTCTTTCGAATGGTGATACTGATTTTTTGTTAAAATACTCCTGCAAATAAATGTGGCGTGTTTTTCACGAAAAAAAGGTAAAA
>UELU01098517.1:0-10440 GCA_900490025.1 Megastigmus dorsalis
CACTTTAGGAGGCGAGACCCAGTCGGAAATCGCGTTGCCGCGTTTCTTTTAGGAGGGGGGAGTTTGTAACGGTATATTACTCGTTACAAGAATAGCCTAGCTAACCTAGAGCGAACAGCCCACCCGAACTATCCTAACTAAACTAAATCTAGCGCACTAAGAACTAGAGAGCTAGCGAGCTCTTCCCATTGTCTTGCGTAGATCCCCCGAAGCAGCTGAAGATGACGAAAGGCAGCCTTCCCCTGGGTAGGGACGATCCCACTGCTCCTAGGCTGCTTGCCTCTTCATGGACCCTCGTCTATGGTCCACTCGTAGTCTCGAACACCTGTAAACAGCCAAGAAGACACATGTAAAGATCTGAAATATACTAAATAAGGATCGGAAACATGCCTACCTTCTCAAGAGAAAAGACTTGCATCGTCGAAATCAGAGAGATTAGAAATCGTCGCATTTTCATTACCACGTGCCCTCAACCATCGCATTTATCGAAATCTTGAGAGGCTTCAATGTCGTTGTACATCGAAAAGTAAGTTGCACAGATATTGTTGTGCCAACACTTGATTTCAATGTCGAGAAATCAAGTGTGAGATACATCGCGAAATGTGGTGAAAGAACGCGAGTGACTGTCGGTCGTATCGCCGCGTCGTGTCGAAACGGATATTCGTCTTTTATCGAAATTAAACTCTCGTCGTAATATTCCGAAACTAGGTACTCGTAAATAACTCGTAACTTCGAATTTCGGGCTTCACCTTGAATTCGCCACCCGGAACAGGGGTCTCGCGACTAGTTAGCCGTAGAATTAGTATTCGTTCGTGCCGAGAAACCCACTCGGCTGGCGTTCAACTGTTAAACTCAAGTCGTGGAGTTTCATGAGTTCTTTGAATAAATATTAATTCAATTATATTTTGTTACCATATTAATTCATCAGTGATTTATTTAAACCCGTTCCCATATATTAAGTGAATAATATTAAGTTGGTTTAAGTCGTAATTCGGAATTAAAGAACATAACTGATATACCTAACAGCAGGTATATCGTTATAATTGATATCTAATAATATTAATCAATATTATTGGTCATATAAATATACATATTACCATATTTAATTTGATATATTAAACTTAAAAATTTAGCGTTTAATGCATGAAATATTGTGGTTATGCTTAAACAAGCGACTCTCGACTCTTGTTTACTTTTGACGTTTAGTCTTGACGGGTCATTACCGAGCATTTGACGATTTGAAACTCTAAATGATGGCTAGTCGAAACTGGCTAACGGCTTAATATAAAACCATCCGAACTCGTCAATGTTCTACCACGGAGGTATCGAAATTCAAGCCTTTGGCCGATTAAATTGAAAAATGTATGAATCTTGAATTATTTCAATTTGGAGACGGTTTATAGTCTGTAATTTTATTCTTCATGCATCATACAATCTGTGTGAAAAGTATCATAGACTAAACGCTTCTAGATTTATTTTAAGAGCAGTTAAGGTACCGAAATTCAAGCATGTGGCCGATTAACAGCTTCCTAAAATTTATTGATCTTGCATTTTTTAAATTTGGAGACTGTTTAAGGGGATGTGCTACCGTCGGGAAGATTCCTACTCTATCGGTTCTAGCATTTAACGAATTATTTAAAGATAGAGATGCATTTTGGGAAAAAGCTCTCTGTCATGCCCTCGGTAATGATGTGAATATTACGTAGTTCAAGTTTCATGAATTTCCATCCATAAATCACGGAGATTTTTGTCGCCGAAAATTTCGTTTGTAATTTACAGCGGTTTTTGTGTCCGAAATTTTCGGTGACAAAAATCTCCGCGAATTATAGATGGATTTTTATGAAACTTGAACCACGTAATGTTTATATCATTACCGAGGGCGCAACAGAGAGTTTTTTCCAAAAATTACTCTCTATCTTTATATATTTCGTTAAATGCGAGTACCGGTAAAGTAGGAATCTTTCCGACGGTAGCACATCTCCTTAATGATTGTAATAATAAGCAGTTTTTTTAAACTTAAATCGTTTCAAGCCCATGGATTTCTGAATAAAAAAAGTTGTTTTCTAATGAACGAGATTGATTTAGTAAATTTATTTTAATTTAATATTAATTTAATTTTTTATCCAAGTCTAGATTTTAATTATTAAAAAATAAAAGATCAAATCCTTAGAGGAATAGATATTTGCACACCATTTTGTATTTGCGAATAATGCATCGATACGCTGAGACGCCTCAGAGAGACAATATTCATACTCGTACAGGGTACGCGACCAATACAAGCCCGCGTCACGTGTCACGTGTGCGAAGACGGCGGACGAACACATGCAATATCTATAGGTATACTTATAGCGCTTAGTTTAGCCGCTTGCCCGTCCGAAGATTTGGACAACGCAGTGAGCGTCTATGTTTTCAGCTAAACGAGTAGAGCAGGGAAGGTTCGGCGCCCTCTCCTTCCCGTTCGTCGATGCTTCTGCCGTAGCGCGGAAGCCCCGCCTACTCTCTCCTCTGTCGCCGGCGCGGTAACGGCGGCGGGAGCTGATTGATTAATTTTCTAAATTTTCAATTGTCTATAACTCCAAAATTATGCATTTAATCGGAAAATGGGAAAGTTACATATGTTTTAGAATTTTCTCCTCTATCCGGTGTATCCTTTTGCGGTATAGATACAGGGACGCCCTGTACATTGAGCCAGTGCAGGCACAGTGTAATTTATTATAATAAATTTTGCACAATATACGGCAATTAAGCCACTACCAAAATCAAATATATATATTTGTTTTTTTATTTATAATAGTCCAGACATCGTGGTCTCACGTACAATTATTATTATTACTATTATTATTATCACTATTATTATTTCTATTATTACTATTATTTTCATTATTATTATTATTATTATATTATTATTATTATTATTACTATCATTATTATCATTCTTATATTAGATAGATAATTTAATTCTCCTTGCACAACGAGGTAAATTAAATTACAAGTTAATAGATTTTAAAGTTCGACTTTAATTGAAAAAAGTTTCATACCCAAAGATAATTTATGGGCGACTATTTCCTTTCGTTAAATTTTCGGCTAACGCTATATATAGATATACAAATACGTATAAAAAGAGGATCCGATGCGAAAAGTAGTTACTGGGTCACATGTAGATGAACCAATACGTACAAATACCTTCCCGATACAAGTATATGTATGTCATCAAGATATTAAAAGTAAAAATTAATAATAATGCAATATAGGTAACATAGAGAATAACATATATACATTAAGTATTGGAAGATGCTGAAAAAATTTTAATTAATAAGTATATACATATTGTGACGTGGTAGATTGCCGCACGTTTATCGCACGAACTGAAATAACAAAATTGCCTAAAAGGCAAAATAAGCAGCCAGAAGGGATGTCCCTCCACCTCTCGTCTCGGGCCGTTAATTCTTTAAAACAATTATTTATTTGTATTTTTATTTTTTATGTCTACGCAAATACGCGTCGACGAGGGCCGGGGCCTTTTTTCAGGGTCAAGAGACACTAACAGAAGATCCCGCTGCATCCTCTAGCATGCGCCGATCCGTCGCTCAGAACATCTACACGTTGCAGATGCCTAAGTTACGCATTCTCATTTTTTTATCTCTCATTTCGCCTTTGCCTCCATGTCATTATTATTTTTCTCTTTTAAGACTCTCTAAAAAGCACCCTTTTTCATGTCAAAAAAGGGGCTTCCAAAATATTTTCCCGCAGTTTATGGAAAAGAGCATTATAGGCTTTCTAATGCCTCGCTCTTGTTGCCTTCGAATTTTAATTCGTACATCTGCGGAAAACTCCATTGAATATTGCCTGCTGGTACATAGTAGCCCCAGTATCAAATTGGAATATTTTGAAATTCCAAAATTATGCAGCAAGGGAAAAAAACTGGAGAAGATTGGAGCAAGGATGCCGCGGACCTCGACGGACTCGGCGACGCTTGCCTCGGCGACTTCTCTTCTGGCTACCGAACGTACAACACCCTCTCCGGGCTCTTCCGCGCCGCGTAGTTGCGATCATCTATATCGCGTAAAAGTTCATTTCCCGAACAGTGATAGCGCCCGAGCCTTTTTGTTGGCAGCACTCGTTCGTTTTGAATTTATAAATTATTAAATTATATTTTACATATTGTAAAGTAACTGCCTCGCTTTTCCAGGCCCGATGCCTGATTAAAATCGTTTCGATACGAGCAGGAGCTACAAAAGGGTAGGATTTGCCTTACGCGGTTTTACAGTTTTTTTTTTATTTAAATTAAATTTATAATTTTGTCCCTATTTTGTGGCTTTAACTCCGCGCTAGAAGTGCCTTCGTCTTCTGGCGTTTGTATAATAGTTTTTCTTGTTAATTAATTTCTCGCGCACGTATCCGTACGCTCGAGATTTGAGGTGTATCAACGCAAAATTTGGTGAGCTAAGTCAAGCCAAGTATGGCGTATTGCGTGCCTCTTGAAGGCAAATATTTAAAATATAATGTCATGTAAATTAACTTCATAGTCGAGTCACTTAAATAAATAGCATGCCAGCGACCGGCTTGTAATATTCTGCTAGACTCACTCTTTATATTTTATTTGTTACACTGAAAATAGCATGCCTCTCAGAGGTCTTTTATAATTATTTATTCGCCTATTAAAGGACTCAAATTATTAAGATCAACTCCAAATTATCGAGTGTGAACTTATTTATATTTATTCTTGAATATTTTTGCATGTGTGTACGTGTCTGGCCACAACCCGAAACTCAGCTCGAACGTCTCTGACCGTTCGACCACACGACTCTGCCTCTAGCTAGTCGCGCATTCAAACACCTTGCCTTCTGCAGAGTATAAAAATTATAGAGATTAAAATTTAAAATCAATCCAGTGGCATTGCTCGAGTTTAGAGTAATCGTATTGAATAAATTTAAGAATACAGTGCTTGGCGCCCTGATTTAAATCTGCCTGTGCAGAGACATATGAAACCGTGATTATAATAATTAAAAAATATTTAGACGGAAAATTAACCGTCATTTGCCTCCTAATTATAAACGCGGGGAAGGTACTGAGTCGCTCCCACGCTCAGTCAAATTCCCCCGTTATAATATATATGGGTCAAAAAAATAATTTTTTAAAAAACTGTGCATACGGGGTCCAGGGATGGGGCTAAAATTTTGAGGACTTATTGGGTATTATAAAAAAATAATCTGTACGAAATTTCAGCCCTCTATATGCCCTAGAAGCGAAGATATACACATTCAAAGGTCAGAAAAAGATATATTTTTAGCTGTTTGTTTTTCCCTATTTTCAAGTGCTTGCCAAAATGTCAATTTTTAATCTTTTTGAACTAATTAAAAAAGTATTTGTTCAGTTTTTCAAGAGCTTTGAAATGAAAGGTCATATCACTAGGTTAAGTATATTCTGCTCTTCCCTGCAATCTCAAACGTTCAAAGTGTTTTTTTCGATTTTTGCTCATTTTCAAAGCACTGTAAAATCATCAATATTATATCTTTCTTAATAATTCGAGTACTAGATTATTTGTGTTGAGAAGACGAATAAATCTAATTTTTATTTGTAATAATCGATTAAAAATTGACGGAGATACAGCACTTCAAAAGTGACCATTTTCGCAAAAATCGTGTATTTTGCAATTTTTAAATGGTTATAACTTTTTTGTAGCAACTTTTTTTTTACCAAACTTTGAATGACAATATTGTTTAAGCCTTTTTCAATAGATTTCATGTGGTTCGGGTCCTGATATCGCGCGATTTATATTATTTTTTTTATTTTTTAATTTTGCGTTTTTTACCGCAGGTGAAGCTCCTTATGCAGCACTTCTACGCTACTTTCGACCAATTAAACTTTGCGTATGCCATTTTTTCATAAATTTTTTGAAAATGTAGAGCAAGCCTTTAATAAATAATTTTTAAAAGTCTCTGTCTGTCCAGAAAGCAAAGTTATGGTAATTTAAATAGTTGAAATATGACGAGGTATGCAATCCGTGAACGCACATTTTTTCCCTATAACGCTTACTTTTTGAGTTACATACGTTTTTAAAAAATAGGTAACCTCTTTTACGATGACGTCCTAGAAATAACAGGTAAGTAAAAGTAATTGCGTACAGCAGCAATATATATTATTAAATTTTGTATAGTACACGTGTGACGTTAGTAACATTCTTACAATTCTATCAGTTGTAAGATTATAATGCCTTCTTAATAACTGAAAATTTACTTCACAGATAACGGCATTTTTGAGGACTTTTTTAAACCTCTGCTTTCAAACGGAACTTCAAGTCTTTTAGTTATATAGTATAACTCGGGAACACAAAATTTCAAAGTACGGTAGAACTCAAATATAACGTACAATATTTATAAGCTAGGGTTGGAATATGCGGTACATTTACATTAGTGTGAGAGAGTAAGAGTATATGCGCAGCATATCTCACAATGAGAGTAGTTAGCTTAGTGACCGTTCCCTTCGCCTCACAATCTGAAACTCTTTCTCTGCTTATTGGATGGCTCCGTAGCTGTGATATCAGTATCGTTTATTGATCCGCCTTTAAACTTCGCTCAAACTTTGGAAAGTAAGTTTTTATATTTTTTTATTAAATTTTAGTTTGTATATTTTGTTGTAGATATGTAAAATCCCAAAGGCAAGTGTTTTGCGCATCTAGTGCTTTGCAATAAAGTCTGTATATTTAAACCTACTTCCATTTATTTAAAACATATTGTAATATTTAAAACAAAGTTTTTAAGTTTTTTGTTTTTTGCAATAATAAACTCGCAGTCCGAAGATTCTTATAAAAATGAAATATAAATGAAAATCATGTTATTAAATAGTATTAAGAAATTAATAATAATAATAATAATAATAATAATAATAATAATAATAATCATTTTTAGCTAGGATTTAATGTTAAAATAAGTAGTATAATTAATGAACGTTAGTAGATATGCTATGCCGATTCTGGCTCACCCTGCTGCGGATGAGCCAGAAGCGCTACTCCCCCCTCCCCCCCCGCTGAGCTAGAAGAGACAGTGTGCCAGAACCGGCCTAGTGTTTCTGGGTCACTGTGTTGCTCTATCTCTCTCTCTCCCCCGCAGAGTTAGAAGATACAGTGAGCTAGAACCGGCCTAGTGTTTCTGGGTTACCGTGTTGCTCTATCTCTCT
Source organism: Megastigmus dorsalis (assembly GCA_900490025.1). Classification (NCBI taxonomy): domain Eukaryota; kingdom Metazoa; phylum Arthropoda; class Insecta; order Hymenoptera; family Megastigmidae; genus Megastigmus; species Megastigmus dorsalis. The sequence goes on from UELU01098517.1 coordinate 7,177, forward strand.
CTCTCTCCCCCGCAGAGTTAGAAGATACAGTGAGCTAGAACCGGCCTAGTGTTTCTGGCTCACCGTGTTGCTCACCGGCCAACAGTTGTCGAATACGCGCTCTCTCCCTAATAGCCCATTCCAAGTCCGACTGCACCATGCGCGGTCGCAGACGTCGAAGTGGCGGTGGCGATGGCAGAGGCTCCCATTCGGCCAACAGTTGCCGAATACGCTCTCTCTCTCTCTAATCGCCCATTCCAAGTCCGGATGGTCCATTCTCGATGCGGGAACTGCTTACAATGAAGAAGCTGGCTGTGCGTTCTACTTTTTATGCGGTCTGGTGGAGCTGCGCCGAAACTTAGCTCCCCTCTCTATCTCTCTCTTGCTCACCGCGCGTTGATTGGGCGCTGGCATAAGAGTGGGGCAGTCGGGTTGTTAAGATTTCGGCAATGCTGCGCCGCCACTCCCCTCTCTATCTCTCTCTCTTGTGCTTACCACACACGGATTTCGCGTTGGTGTCAGAACGAGCATCCGAGCACTCGTAAAACCTATATTTTTTGTTAAAAAGAACATATTTTTAGCTCTTAAAAGAGCTGATTGAAAAATATTAGAGAACATATTGTTCTGCGTTAAATATATTTGTGGCCCTGAAAAGGGCCGATTGGTTTTAGTCCTGAAAAGGACTGATTACTCAAAGAGCCTCCGCCTGGCGGAAAAGTCTTTTTCCCCGCTCCGCACTCTTTAGGCTTAGGTGCCGTGGGGCCTCGTCATCATCGGAGGATATTAAAATAACTTCCGGAGAATCGTCAATGATGACGAGGTCCGGCGTAGAGGACGGAGATGGGGGCGAAAGAATTTCCACCAACGGCGAAGGTGATCGAGGTGGTGAAGGCGATCGAGGTGGCGAAGGCGATCGAGGTGGCGATGGGGATCTCAGCTGCTGAGGCGACGGAGCTGGTGGCGACATCGGCGAGTACGATGGTGTTGGCGGCGATGGGGGTTAAGCCTCTACCAACTGATCTAACGGTTGGACCACGATGTTTGCGTGCAGCTCAGCTAAAAGCGGCGCAAGTTCCCCTCGCATCTGTTCAATGTATTCCAACAGAGGCCGTAACTCCTCCCCCAGCTCCGGCGTCCAGTTCTGTATGATCCTCATCCTCGTAAAGTAATGAGCTAACTCGCAAAAGTCGTGCAATTTATACATATTACGGGAGCTACGCCGCCGCTGACGCGCGTGGGGGTAGCGCTGCCGCGAGAGCTCTATCATTGGTGCGGACAAGCTCCGTCTGCAGTTTGCACGCTTCTCCAACGCAGAGAGCGCTGCGGGCCAGCACCATCTCTCTACGAGGTCCGCGCTCATCACGTTTGTACGGCCGCGAGAATACGGAAGCTTATTCGGTTCACGGAGTTGTGCGGTTTACTTTAGAGATTTCCGCGATCGTGGAGAGCGCTATCATTGGTGCGGGCTAGCTCCGTCCGTTCACACATGCTTTCCCTCTCCACAATCGCGGAGAGCGCTACCATTGTTGCGGAGCTATTGTTAGGAACTGCCTATATAGGATCCCAGCATGCTAGAATCGATCATTCATGCTCGAGATGGAGCCAGAACAGCAGCAGCAGCAGCAGCACCAACCCTCAAGGAGGACCAAACGGCGATCGGCGGCGCAGCGGAAGAAGCGGAACAAGCGGCGTCAGCACAGTGCGCTGCAGAAGATTCGAAGGCTTAAACGAGCCAAAGAGTCTTCTGTAAGCAATGTGACTGTTTTAAAATCACCGACTTTTCCGTCGCTAGCTGTGCCGTCGCAGGTTGCAGCGCCGCAGTCTGCAGAGTCCAAGCTGTTGACGACACAATCCGTGATCGCTGCGGGGGGACTTCGACCGGTGGTCTTGTCGGATTCTCTACCGGCACCGATATTTTCATTCGTGTGGGTGGAGGAGAAGATTCCCTCTCCTCCTCACTCAGAGAATTAAAATTTATTTAGGATGCCGACGAGACCATTAATCGTTCGGCATCCGCAACGACCACCACTGGCCGAGTCTCCGAAGGGTAGAGTACCAGGTGCTAGATCCTTGTTGAGGCACAGAAAAGATCTCGAGGCCGTCAAAAAGCGTCTTTCTCGTTCTTTCACGGAACGACGTAAAATCATTTTGTGTGAGACGAGAACTGTTCCTCCGAGCCCCACCGTTCGCCGTCGTCGTGCTCTGCAACAGCTATCGAAATGTCGAAAGTAGCTCTCGGTATAATTGGCCCTTTTCAGGGCCATCAAAATATTTAAACGTACAACAAAATATTTGAATAAATATATAACCTTTCCTAATTTCTTTTTCAGATGATTCTAAATGCTCGGTTGAGGTAAACTCCCGAGGAAAAATATAATAATAATTGTATTACTATATATATATATATATATTCTAGCAGTCCTTTATCCCCGGCTGCTCCCCCTTTTACTCTTTGATGTAATGCTATTATTAACTCGAATATTAAACATTGAATATTAAATGCTCAAATATTAGTGTTTTGTATAAGTATCTTTTGAATTAGCTGAATTTCTTTAATAATATATAAAAGCACAGACTACTAATTTAAAATTTCTTTTAGGCTTATTAAAATGTAATATTACATTATAAAATTTAAACTTAACTAATTTTTTTTATATGCTCAAAATATTAGTGTTTTGTATAAGTATCTTTTGAATTAGCTGAATTTCTTTAATAATATATAAAAGCATAGACTACTAATTTTAAATTTCTTTCAGGCTTATTAAAATTTAATAATACATTATAAAATTTAAACTTAACTAATTTTTTTTTATTTTCAATAATATTAAGCATAGAGATATTTCTATTATTCAAATCTTGAAATAAAGTAGAAACCAATAATTTAATTAAAACTTTTTTTTTATTCATAATTAATATTTTTGAAAAAATTTAATTATACATCAATTAATTACATCATTATCGTCAACTTTTCGCTTCAGCATCCAGTTTTTCATGGCATCAACGTGCAAAGACGCGCAAGTCAGGTCCATACCAGCATGATGATTAGTACATGCTTTCGTTGAGATAGTAGCCATCTTGTAAAATGCGGGGCAGCTCAGGTTCTCGATGTTATATATCAATCTAAACACACACAAACAAACAAATCGTTTAGTTAAAGTTTTGGCTACAATTTTAAAATAATAATAATGATAAATTACCTGTTAGGCAAAATCGTTTCCAGCCATTTCGATTTTTCGAGCCCCTTCACATATACTACTCGTGCATCTGAGACTATGGGTTGTACGG
>UELU01098524.1:0-10390 GCA_900490025.1 Megastigmus dorsalis
TGTTTACACCGTGTGATATGTGCATAGCAACCGACAAGCGTATTCAATACACAGGGTGTACAAATTCGGAAAATATTGAATATAAAATTAGGACTTATAAATTAAATAACTTGAAAAGTTAATGTTTACATTTTAGTAAAAGAGAGTGTATTATACACACTCGCGATTGGAAGTAAGACGGCAAAGTAATCTTTGCTTGATTATTTAGGCACTTTGTATTTGACTGTTATTTCAGTATGTATTACCGAATATTTTCAGTAACATTTGCCCAATACCTTCAATACATTTTGCTTGATTCCTGCTTCAGTGTAATCTGCCGAGCTAAATTAAGTAATGTTTGCTTGCGATTTTTTTCCGTGTATGACTACTCTGAAGAGGGGTCCGAAAATATTGTTCTCCGCTATCAACAAGCGGAATCAATAATCAGACACCCATCTTTTCATATAAAATTAATAAAATACACAATTAATTCTAATATTTAGTATTTATTAGGCATCTAATAAACTAAATTGATGTAAATTACCTATTATTTTATCTTATTTGACATAAAACTCCAATTTTAGAAGTGCGGGGTTCTTATGCTTGGATCGAAGGAAATGGGAAAGATTCACCTCTAAGTATATGAAAGAGTTGGACTTTATTAATTTTTTTTTAAAAATAGCCCTCCATTAAAATTTGTGTTTTCTTCATATCAATTTTAAAATCCATATGGTTTTAAGATTTTAGACTAGTTATTTGAAAAAAAAAAAAAATTATTACAATTAATGTTTTCTAAATCCGGCACCCATTCGAAAACCGGTGCCTTGACAGTAGTAACATTAGATATTAATTTTCAATTTAAAATTTAGTTGACAATATTTACAGAATAGATCATTTCATGATACTTATGGTTCATTATACTTATTGGTAAATTTATAATTTTCTACGCATTAAAAAATGTTTTTAACAATATGCAATATCTTTATTGTGTCTATTATTTATACAGTAGGTACCAAAAAAGATTACAAATTTTTTATGTAATTGAGCTGTAAATCAAAATGATTTGATCAGTGCTCGTTGTATTAAAATAAAAAATTAACTGTTAAAGTAAAAAAAAATCTAATATAATATTTAATTTTTTGATCATGTATTTGCATTAAAATTGAGATAAGCATACATGTATACTACCTGAGAACAAACCATGATCAAAACCACCATGATCCAACCAGATGAAAACAAATGGATTATGAATAATATTATTTATATTGAATCAAGGCGCATGCGTAAAACATTGCCTTTTCATTAATTGTATTCTTATTATCAATAAGAATTTATCTAGCAGGTGATAATATCGACACTTATAAGAGATTATAATATACGTATAAATTTTGTCGTGAACTTCGAATAAAAATTGGTGTTAAAAACAGAAGATCTTATGTTTTTTCAGTTTACATTTTATTAATTACCAGGAGCTTAAATACTTAATCTTAGCACATAAATTTTTTAAGACATAATAAGGCTGAATATGCAGTCATACCTCAAACACGAGATTCTTATCAATGATAAGAGAAGAAGTTACCAGTTAAATGTTCTTTTCCTGAGTGGAAATAAATTTTTTTGTATCAAGAAATAAGTTTCAGTGATTTTATAATAAATATTATTAGCTAAGTTATTTCTAACAGTTGCATTATAATATAATTGGTGCAACTATCAAAATGAATTGCAATGGAAAAAGAATGCATGTGCTACGAATTCCTAAAATAAGTAAGTACAGCGAATTAAATAATGTTCAATAATTCTGAATTGCCTTACCCTAACCCAAAACAAGAACTTAAGGTTATAATTAAATATTCATAATCATTAATTCTTTAAATTATTTAACATTACACAATATTGAATATTATTACGCTTATGATAGGTTAACATTTCTGCTAAATTCTCTTGATTTTTGTGTAAAACTGCAGACATTTCTTGGAATACGTATAGGTAAATCAAAATGTTCAGGATTGAAAAGTATAATATAATTACCATGTTATGTTTTATCGCTAACTCAAATGTTTAGTGTAATTTTTAAAAATATTGTGTTTTGCACAGTTCATCATATCATAACCCAGTTAAAACTTTTGCTCATTTCTTTTGTAATTGGATTGGTACTCGATTTAAGTTAAAAAAATTACCATGATCAGAGTGTAACAATTTTATAAAGTATTACGTTTTAGATATTTTGAAATACTATTAATCATATTTTAATAATTTTCAATAAGATTTGATATTTTCAAAAGTTTTATTACGTGCGTAGTTTAGATCTCCATCTTTTTCGCGTAGACATTAGTATTCGTCTGACTTCTTTATTTTCTGATGGAAATTGAAATTATTTAGACTTAAATATAGATATTAAAAATTAAATATACTTTAAAAAAGAAATATCAATGGAAAAACGACGTTGCTAGTTTTATTTGGAAATAAATATCTTAGTTTAATATTTAATTTTTTAAATGGATACTTATATTGAAAATGATTATTTGTCATATAAGTTCAGATTTTTAGAGCGTTTGATTATATTCTAAACTGTATAAGTTATACTTTAGTTGTATTTTATTAAATAACTATGATTTTACAAACGTGATTATAATTTTTTCTAGTAATAATCATTAATACAATTTTTTCGAAATAATTAAAAACAATTATTTAACAACTATTTATTTTATATATTCAACTTTAGAAAATGTTGTAATTTTTAGAAGTATATGAGCTACTGTTAAAACTAGACCAGTAACCGGTAAAGATAAAACTATTATAAGGATAAAAATTTACAATGATCAAATGCTTTAATAGTTAATTTAATACTTTAATCATCCTACCAATGATGCAATTACAGTCAAGTATACTATATAAGTATATATGGGGCTTTTCCAAATTTTGCATAATAACTTCTAGAGCAATTTACATTAATATTTCATGCAAAGTCTCTATGTAGATAATTATATATTTAATCTATTTAAAATTTATAGGAATAAAACGTGGACCGTTGAATTAACATTTTACTCTTATCTGTCTTCTTCCATAAAAATTAATTTATTGAATTACATTATTTAATTAAGGAGGTTCTATAGTGAATAGAAATAACGGTAAAGAAATGATGAAATTTCATATACAGGTTAACTTTTACATAAAAAGCATCCACACAAAATTTCAGAAGGCTACGGTAGCTTGGAGCAGAGAAACAAATGTTTTAATTTTTCACTTTTTAATATGGGCTCTTGTGGATAAATGCATTTTTGGTATATGCAATTACGTATTACAAAACAATTGACGATAAGATAGGATCGAAATTTTTGTATACGATACAATAGTTAACATCGTGGAATTCTGTATTTGTTTAAAAAACATTTTGAGGGTACTTAGAATATGAATAATAAATTGAGAAACAAGAAAGAATGTCACCCAGTTCGAGGTACTATTTTCTAAATAACTTCGAAAATATTTTTGGTTGAAAATTATCATTTCAAACTTTGTGAAAATCTACTTTAGTATCTAAGTAATGAATAAAAACTAAGCATGAAATTTTCAATTTTCGAAGATTCATAACAGACTTTAAAAAAAAAAAAAAAAACCATAAATATGCACAATTTGGTTTTACATTTTTGAAACCCTGCTAACAGTACTTTGAAGTTGTTTAAATAATATTACAAGTTTGTACATAGATTCAAGTATATTGATAAATTTTTTACACATTTTCGTCATCAATTTTTTGAATGATGGCAATTTTAAACTGTATGGAATTAGAGCAGTGACAGCACGTATCTCTCTGTCTCTCTCTTTTTCGAGTGTTGACTAGCGTAGTGAATATAGAACCTCCTTAAGTGCAATTTTTATATGCTTTGTACCCTTAAATAATAATAATAATAAAATGCTTCATTATTGGGTATAAATTCCTTTTGTAAATTTACTATTTTATTGTGAGTTTATTCATATTATTGCATTTAATTAATTAAATTGTAGTTGTTTACTACATTTCGATAAATTGGAAGTATAATACTCTATATAAAAGGAATATAATTTTAGAACCTAGCAAAAATATAAGGTATGGTGTTTCCTTAAAGTGAAAGCTGCGTATTGATGATTTTCCAAAAATGCTTAAAAACATTTTTGATCATCAATGGAACCAAAATTCACTATTTTTGAGAATTTTTTTTTTATTACATAGAATATTGAAATGGTAATCACTTAATCTAATATTCCAGCATGTCTAGAAGTTTGAAAATTTCTTAAAGATTTTAATCTCCAAGTATGAAAGCATTACAAAATATCATGTATTATTTTATACTATGTTAAATTATTATATGTAATACTAAATAAGCCTTGTATAGGGCTTAAAAGCTGAATAAAAAAAAATTGGATGTATACATGTGTATTTTAAGATCGGATTTCAATTTCAAATTTCTGAAATAAAAGATATATTTAACCCTTTGCGGCACACATTTTTCTATCAAACAAACTTTACGGTTATGTGCACCTTAGAGGGTTTTTGGGGTCGCTAATTACGAATCTGAAGTCAGATTTTCAAAATTCAAAATAGCGGATCCAATATGACGGACGTAAAAAAAATTCAAAAATATTTAACATTTTGGCCGCCATCTTGAAACCGCCATTTTGTATTTACAAAATCTAAATTCAGGTTCGTAATCAGCGACCCCGAAAACCCCTGTATACCAATTTTCGTAAGGAATGGCTAAAAGTTCCGTCATAAATGAATTTTTTTTACAAAACAGGCTGTTTTTTTGACTTTGTTTATAAATATTAACAAATTATATAAAATTTTAGAACCTTTAAACATAAATCTCAATTTCGTATCATCTTCTGATCAAGAAACTACAAAAAAAGGTAAGTCAAATCCAATAAAAAATGGAATTGTACTAAAATAGGTGGTCTCTGAGCGATACCATCATGCCGCAAAGGGTTAATAAAGAAGTTGGAAAACTAGGTAGGTTATGCGCCTCTTCTCTGATAACTTCTCTGATCAATAAAGCTTTATATATTTTACTAAAATTAATGTAATAAATTTATACATCCAATTATCAGCCTATTAGTCGTCTGAAATCAAATTATCATTTTAGGAACAAGATTTATGAATATTGAAAGCACATTTTTTCACTTCTTTGTATGACAGTGAATGTTTTTGAAAATTTCAGGAAATGTTAAACTTTTAAATTTCAGTTTCATAAAATTGCGTTCATAATTGACAGAGATTTTTGTTGCCGAAAATTTCGACTTCAAAAATCTCTGTGAATTCTGCATAGAATTTTATGAAACTGTAATCACATAATGTTTCATCATTAACGAGGTGGTGACAGATAGTTATTTCTAAAAATTAATCCCTATCTTCACATATTTTGTTCAATACGAAATTACGGACTCTAGCGGTAAGATAGGAATCTTTCCGACTGTTCATAGACTTTACTACCGCTGATGTCTTTTCGGCGGCTTTTTTTTGTGTTCTGAGAAGATTATCTTTGTATTCAGAGTTGTCCCCAGAAACTTGATTGTTTCCTTCGTCTGTATTGTTTCATTTTTGACCTTCATTTTTTGAATAATGTCAAAGTTCTTCTTTAGTTTTCTTGTCAGAAGGATTAGCTCAGTTTTTGAGTAGCTAATTCTAGTCCGTGTTTGATTACCCATTGGTTTACACTCCTTATCACAAATTCAAATATGAGTTGTGTTTCTTCTTCATTTCTGGTTACAATTACCGCTGCTACATTGTCAGCATACGCCACCAGCTGAGTATCATATGTCATTTCGATGTGAATCAACTCGTCGTACGATACGTTTCAAAGGTCTGCGCCCAGCGCAGATTCTTGGGCAGCGCCGGCCGTTATCTTTCTTTCTCTTATAATCCTTCCGTGGTATCGTAGAGTTACTATCTGTCTCTGAGGAACCATACTTAGCATGTATAATGGTACTCTAAACTTTTCTTGTAGTGGCTTGATTAAGTTCTTCTAGTACACTGAGAGATTGTTAAATAATGCTTAATCTTAAAATGAATTAAGATTTTTCCAATAGTGTAGATTTTTATTTGCCGAATTCATATTTACCTATTGCAAATATATAGCATAAATATAATTTTATATGTATTTATATTTTTCCCTTGAATAATGTATTTTTATACCGTTTTAATGTATAAACTTGTTCTTACCATCAAAAAATCAGTATCTTATGAGATTATAATTTTTACAGGTATCGGTGAAAAAATTCGCTAACATGACAACAGACATATTTTGCAACTTTTTTAGAAGACGTCGTGAGAAAATCTAGTTAATCATGACGCCTCAAAATATGTCAGAAAAGGAATATCTGGATTATATATTGGGTCCACGATATTTACCACTAGATGTCACACTACCGTTAACATTGGTTTATGTTACTATTTTTATTTTTGGTATTTTTGGGAACATAATAACATGCATAGTAATAATTAAAAATTCATCGATGCAAAATGCTACCAATTTTTATTTATTCAGTCTTGCAGTATCGGACCTATTGTTATTAATTCTAGGTATGTATGATAAGTTACACATTATATATATTATATAAACAATATATGTATTTAGAAAATAAATTACATAATAATACATTTTTGTAAATGCTATTCGTTTGGAATTATAAATTAAATTAAAAGAATTACATTTGTGATAATAAAGTTCTCGGCGATTAAACGAACTCACCTATAAGTGAAGTTCTATAGGAATTGTATATCGTCTCTTCCTCTATCGTATTGTACGTAATAGTATTGCCGTAACGTCATAGATTATAAGATCGATTCTATCGCTAACTCTATCGAAAGCAAATTTTATAAAAACGCGACGCTTCTCGTACTATTCCCAAATCTCTCTAGCTACTTTACTCAATATTTCACTTTGCATACCGCATATGTGGTTAATATATTTTATGGCCATTGTATTATCAATTCTTAATAAAATGTTACATTTATCTAAACCTTTTTCAAAGCTTTTGAGTGCAAAAAAGACTGCGAAAATCTCTAAAAGGTTAATATAATGTACACGTTCTTCCACTAATCAAAAACCGTGAAATATTTCATTTCAATTAAAGGCATCCCAACCTGATGTCGATGAATGCTAAAAAACTTCTGGGCCAACGTTTGAGTTACATATGGTTTATTGATCTTTAAAATAATCGATTTTTTGCACCAGTTAAAATCATTAATCAATTTAGATTTTAATTCCATAATTTTGAATTTTACATTTCAAATTTGATTATATTTCCTAATTAGCTTGAACATATTTAATCTTTTATGTGGAAGTTCTGCTAGCATCCATTCTAAATTGAAAATGAGACTCATGTAATCATGTTGATTTTATTCAAATTTATAATAAAACCAAGTTCTTTGAGCAATATAACAACTTTTTATAAATACACATGGCGCACAATTCCAGCCGCAGAGGCGAACGGTAAACGTAAATGCTCATTATGGAAATTGAATTTCAAGTAGTTCCTGTTCTGTGCTACTACAGGCGCTAAATAATAGACGTATTTAGATCTAAAATTGCCACGAACACAGAAAAAAATAATTGGTTACCCCAAGCAATGACTTGATTGCATATGGCACAAGCAGTGAACGTAGTACTGTGAACTTTGAACTGTGTATTATAACTATGTTTGTGTGAGTGTGGACTGTGGTTCTTGTAACTCATGTCTTCATTCCTGATTTTATGAAGGTTAACTTTAGTAATACAACCAAGTCGTAATGTGTAATGTAAAAATTATATGTCGTATTAAATTCCAGAATTTCCGTAAGATCTTTCAAATTCAAATAGTTACATGAACTACAAATACACCTGGTAGACGCAACTATTATTGAATAGTTGCATATGCCGTAAACTTATACTTAGTTCATATAATACATAACTTGGTTGCGCTTTATTTTACCACTAAACTTGGTTGTTTCAACCAATTATTTTTTCCGGGAAGATCCATGTAGATGCATCAAACTTTTAGCTGCTCTCGTATTTTCCTGCATGTACAGTCTTATATCTATAAATCCATCGAGAATTTTGAGATTTAAAATAAAACGGTTCGAGTCGTCTTGTTTCGGTACTAAAAAGATACTCGAAATGAATTGATTATATTTATTGTCTAGCATCTTACGATTGTGCCTTTTTCCAAAAATTGGTTCATTTGGCTCGAACTGTATCAATCTGATTCACCGATCAATTAGATTGATAAAATGAGATTGCGTTCTCAAGATATTATTTTTGCTAAGGTTTCTGGTACTGGATCAACTGATGTTGTCAATACTGCTTTATATCAACGAATTTAGACGCTCTATATTCGCTGCTCATATGCCCGCTCTATGACTTCATCCGTTGGTTATGGAGAGAGCGTTTCGAGTCTTTTGTATCTCGTTTTGAGTTCTACGGTTGTATTAAGCGCATCTCTTAAAGATACGTTAATATTTATTTCTATTAGTGATTTTTTTGTTAAGGATGTTTAGGGAAAAGAGGCGCAGGAACGTGTAATCAAGATGGAGGATGATTAATCAAGGAGGTGTAAACTGCGTGTCTTTATTTTCCTGCTCTTTCCCATTTGTTGAATTTAAGATATAAAACTTTTAACAAAGTGTACCTGTGCGACTTTTATTTACACTGAGCGTGAATCTAATTTTAACAATACTTGTGGCTCTTAGCCTCTGTGTTATTCTTGAGCTCCTTCTTCTTGTGGAGCACGTGTTGCTCCTTCGGAGTCTAACCGTAGAGAGAAAAGAATTTTCTCCTACTTCCGTCTTCTTCGTTCGATGCTCCGTTTCCTCGTTCCAACTCAGAAAAGAGGGCGCGGAAGTAATTGCTGCTTCCGTCTATGCTTATGTTGCGCGGACAGGTAAGGTTGGTTCTCTCGACTGGCGCGAGTTGAGCCATCCTGTCTGTCGCCCACAGATTCATCTCTTTATAAATCCATTAATATTCTGCAGCTATCACTGATTTTCTCAACAATTTGTACTATATCGATCTCTTCCTTCTGAAAAAAGGATGGCACTAAGCTTAATGCTGCTACACAAATGGAAACTTTTTCCTGTTTGTCTAATCGTTGTGTATTTTGATTAAACACTGACTCTTGCACGGATGCAGGAGGTTCATCAGGTACGTAGGAAGTCAAAACAAAGTTCTAACAGACTTTCTATTTACTAACCTATTTAACATTTTCGATTAACGTTATTTTATCAGATCATTATATAGTTAAATATTGTATAATTAATTTCAAACAACATACGCTGTGTCAAAAATGCGAAGTTGCCGCTATCTTAAATAATGAAGGTTATTCTGCTCAAGCTTAGCTATTTTATATAAAAAACATAAATTATAAGTTCAATATTTAAGCTAGTGAGTTGTACAAGGTCTCAAAATATTCGCCAAATATTCTTTTACATCGCGTAAAAGTTTTTTTTGTAAATTGTTCGTTAATAACTATACAGTTCAAGTTAAAAATCTAGAAAAATGCAACTCTATATAAGACTCAATGTTAAATTGAAAAATTTATTTTATTGATATCTCATTAGTAAGGGTACTAAACATGTTGTTTAATATATAATAATAAACTTATATTTATAATTTCATCAAAATCTGTTCGTTAATTCTAAACCTGATGAACCTCCTTAAGAGGATGCAGTAGCTAAAGACGTGCTTTTTGTTTCGCTTATATCTTGATGTATTAATAATAAAAATGAATATTTAGAGTTGAGCGGCGTAGTGCTCCATATAATGTATCATCTTGTACAATATGAAAGCGATTTGATTTGTCATTTTTCTATACAATTGGATGAGAGAAATACTGACGAGGGGGGACGCTACTGCATCCCCTTAAGCCTTTGGGTTAACCTTAACAGAATTTAAAAATATACACTCTAAACCCTAAAGAGTAAAAATTGGCGCAAAAAAGTAGAAATTTTGTGATTCTCCCTTTTCAAAAGTAGAAAAAACTAGAATCGCTCTTTTGAAAAGAGTAAAATTGACATTTTACTCTTTTGAAAAGGATAAAATGTTTTCCCCCATTTCAAAAGAGTAAATTAATAAATTTCTACTTTCTAAAAGTAGAAATTTTAATCCCGAATTTCAAAAAGAGCAAATAAGCAGATTTACTCTTTTGAAAAGAATAAATTAAATTATAATTAAAGTATAAATGTTGAGTTTATTTTAATAAAATTTAGCTAAAAGTTAGAAATACTTATGATTCAATAGTGCTAATCGATCAGCTATAACAATGATTCTAAAAGGTTTACCTCGAAATAGGTTAGCGTAGTCTTCACGAAGCCCTCGGTTCTTCAAATAAATACACAAAGTTTCTGCATTTACATATACGCTGTGCTCATAACATAACCTATCCGAAAGACCAAGTGCAAACA
>UELU01098526.1:9989-34722 GCA_900490025.1 Megastigmus dorsalis
TTTTTTAAACGAATATTAATTTATCAGATAGTGAAGAAAATTAATTTAAAAAATTATATTTTGAAAGAATTTAAAAATACAAATAAAATGAGATGCCAAACATCAAAATCCATCAAATTAATTTTTAATTAAAAATATTTTTTAAGCATCCCGAAGGAGACGTAATTGTACAACGTTCACGCCATTATCTCTGGGTTACGCTAAGAGTAGAATTATATTTTGAATCACAAAATGAATGATTAGGACCGTTATTTTGAATTTCAAAAACTCAACTATATATTGGAACATAAGTTTTTATCGTTTCAGGTACTTTTCATTACTATATGGAGATTTTGAAAAGGTTAGGATTTTACTAGTTCGGAAAAAAAATACTATCTTAAAGTTGAGTTATTTTGTTGGTGTCAGGAATAATTCAATCTTAGTTGGTGTCAGAAATAATTCAATTGCATTTTCAACTAAAAAAAATTACATAAAATCTGAAATTTTCAAATTTTTGTCAATTTTTTATTGATAATCCGCTCTATTGGATTTCAGAGTGGTCAAAATGCAATTCTGACCACGTCAATCGATAGAGCGACCTGGAAAAACAAAAACATAGACATTTTTGGACTCGTATCTACGTTTTTCCTGCGAATAACATGAGCCAAAACTGAACGTATTTTATGTATTATAAAAGATATAAATTGACGCATAAATATCCACTTATTTTCCCTGGACTTCCACGATCCAATCACTCATTTTTCCCCAACAAGGTTAAATTGCATTTTGTTTTTCTCGCTTAGTATCAAAGCTTAGTGAAAGCGCATGAAATATGTATTCTTTATTGGTAGTTTTTATCCTCCTTTCTAATTATACATGGAAGCTATGTGCTGCAATTCACTGAATAACACATATCGCTATCCAAGTACAGATTAACACATAGCTTTCAAGTTTGCTTTGTGCTTGCACATAAATATACTGCAGTTAAAAAAAGTTATAGAAAAAATGAAAACTCGGGTTACAAAACTATCATCTAACAATAAACATTTTATTAAATTTATGTATTATTTATTCAAAATTTTCGGATTAGTAACGATCAGTATTGATTTCCAGTTGATGGAGAAAAATAAACTTACCCATTCAATTGTAACTTCTTGCATTAAAAGCATCGTATACAACATCATTTTAATCATAAACCTCATTGTCGTGCACATTTTTGCCATAAAATATATATGGGAACTCGATTTTAGTGCTAGACCTAAATTCGAAAAAGTGTACGAGCAGGTCCAAGTAATATTTTCGTTCTTGGCCACGTTATGTATTTTGGTCATATTTTGTATTCGGAAGGAAAGAATCCTTAGAATTGCAAGAAACATGCAATGGATCGTACAGTCCGTAATGACATACCACAACTCGAAAGGTCAACTACAATCGGCGATTTACACTTCAAAACTGGTTTTGGTCTTCAATCTTCTCACTTGGACAACCATTATCGTAGTCAGCACACTAGCTTTCCAATTAGATGTATTCGAATATTACATGACATTTTATATGTCCAATTTTATAGTTAATTGGATAATCATTCAGTACAGTGTGCTTCTAAAGCTAATCGCTACGTGCTTCAGCATTATAAATTACAATATTCCATTTACATCGACAATTTCAGTCTGCCCAATCGATATTAGGTTTATTCTGCCTAGTGAGGCTTTGAATAATGTGAATCGAAATACCAAAAAATTTTCCCTGCTGTATTCTTCGTATTTGTCTCTATGCAAACTATCGGAGGATCTATCCGAATTTTATGCCTTGCCGATGCTTTTGTCCATTTCAAAAATTTTCACCGCTGCTATCTACTATGCCTACTATGTTGGTGAAGCGGTGATAATTGATAATTTACTGCTATCAACGTCGATATACGTAGCCTGCTGTGTTTGGATATTACTGTACATTTCTATTCTCATAATTCTGACGAGTTTCGTCTCTGATGTTACAGTTCAGGTAATTAAATTATAAAATTTCAATTTTAATTTAAAGAATTGCTTTAATTAAGAAAAGAATTTATTTGCGAATTGATAGAGCGGAAGAACAGGAGAAATTGTGTATAAATGCATTATTAAAACGAAAAATCCAGAATTAAAAGAGCAGGTAATATTTTAATCATCGCGAATTGAAGGGATATTGCAATGAAAATAATTAAATTTTTAGTTCAGTCAATTTCTATTGTATTTATGTTACAAGAAAGTAAGCTTTACTGTTTATGACCTTTTTTCGTTGGATAGATCTTTACTGATGTCGGTGAGTAAAAACTTGTTTATTTAAGAAAATAGTACTTTTTGTAATTATTGAATGAATTCGATTTATTAGATTACAGGTACGATCACGACATACTTGGTAATAATTTTACAATTTCAACAATAAACATGGATTTAAAAATGAATATGTTTTTATGATGCTTTATAAGTATGTGCAAAAGAATTTTGTGCTTGCAAAATCGAATAGATTTTTATATCTTTTATTATAGAAAATGTAAGTGTTAAGCATTTTATGATTCAGGCGGATACCGATCATCTGATTATGATTAAATTTTTAAATATTTGTTTTACTTAATTTTTTTATTATTTTTTTTATTATTATTTTTTTTTATTATTTTGATCATTTTAAGTGCATGAAGACTTTGTAAAAATGAGTTATACGTTATTCACATTGTAATTTATTATGTATTGGGATGTTACTTGACTACTTTAATTTTATATTATGATGTTTAGCTTATGTAAAGCAAATTAAGACTTTCTTTTTGCAAAAACATTATTCTAAAACCTTGTAGAGATTCAAAGCTTGTATTTTTTATGTATATATAGATATACTGTAATCTTGTAACCCAATACAGTAAGATAAGACTGTAAGAGCGGCATTGATCGTGCTTTTTGGCGTATTTTTTTGTAAGACAATAATCTTTTCGAGCTTTGCAACTGTATTGTTTAATACAAAACTCCAGGATATCTAACGCTATGTCTGATTAAAGGACCCGGTAACTGACAGACTTTCCTTAAATTTTGCTATCACATCCCATTGTCAATTTACTTTCATAATTTTAAATTTGCAATGAAAATTCAGCATAAAGATTTTTTATTTAGCAGTAAGATATTTATCATACTTGCATATCGTTTATTCAAATTTCTTGGACTAGTGCCAGTAGATATTTGTTTCCACATTTATAGTATACCACATTATTTTAATTATTACCTTGATCGTAGTGTACATGTTTGATATCAGATATGCATTTCATTCACATGTTATTATAAGGATAGATACGAATTCGAGAAAATTATCGAGAACTGTCAAACGGTATTGACCTTTATTACCTGACTAACCATTATATTATTACTAACCATTCTGTATGATATATTAATACATTATAATGTCAAAGACTCACGCAGCCTCACGAATATTGAGTGGAGTAGTATAGAATTACGGGAAGAGGGGATTGGACAGTTACAATTAGGGAGATGTGGAGTCTCGCGTGAGGTTGTGTCGAACGCACGCGAAGGTATGGGTTGGCGGACAGTCTAATTTTTTTATTTAATGAACGTTAAGATTATTTTTAAAATATATAAACGTCTCTGTTTATTATAACCTGCACCCAATGGGCTCCGTTTTCTCGTCATCCACAATCCGAACATTCGGTCAACCATTAATTAACATTAATAATAACAAAACTAATCTTACGAAGCGATTTCATGTTGATGCTTGGATAAAAGTTAAATCTTCACGATTATATTATATCAGAAATACAAAAAAAATACCCTAAACTAGAGTTAATTAAGTTACCTAATCTTTATGCATACCGGTCGTTCTAAACACGAATCTAAAATACAGTAGCGCATCCTTCGATCTTGCGATATTCCGTCGCTGTTTGCATGTAAAGCACAACCGATGATTTCTTTATGCGCCTCTTTGTCACCATGCAATTTGTAGTATCCTAAAAATTAATAAAATTTTTATAAAAAGACCTGTATTCATGTGAAGCAAATCAGTTTATAATATCTCCCCAAATCAAAACCTGTATCTATATATATTCAATCAAATTTACCAATAGTCTGAGATTACATGTATACGAGACATTACACAAGTGTAATTTATCATTTGAATGAACCCCAAATATGAGTGTTTTTAAGCTTGAATAAGCATTTTTGACAGTTTTCCATTGTTATGTTAAAAGAAGTCACGCCTAAAAAAAAGTTTTCAACAGACAAAAAATTAGTACTTTTACGCTTAACACTTATATGAGAAATCAATACTTCTTATGTTAAAGGCCAAAAAAGGTTATTTTGAGCTAATTTAAGCGTTTTCCTGTGTTTATTTTGATTATGTTGACATTCAGCCAATATATGACGAATCAGACTGATTATGATATTCTCAGCTTCTTATGATCAGACGAGTAATCTGTGCAAAGTCGGCAATCAGCAACATTGATAGAAAGGCTTGGATTTGAATTTTCTCGTGACCGAAATTCGTTTTGGGACAAAATATGTTAGTTTTTGAGGTATTCAATTTTTGCGATGGTGAACATATAAGGTACTTCCGTGTAACGGTCGTTATACTGCACAGCCAACCAACTTTCATGGTTTTTTCAAAACGATGTAGAATGCCCAGAAAACATATCTTAGGAAATTCGTTTTTTTTTTAACTTATATAATGGAAGAATTACCAATATTTGAATTATCAAAAAACAGGGTAGTTAAAGTTGAAAAATAGGGATATTTATTGTTTTTTTTTAGTTTTCTCGAAAATACGCTGGAGAGCCCCTATTTTTTATTTCAGTCCCGTATTTAGAAAGCCAGATGCACAGGGATTAGGTGGTCCCGATCTCGAGTTCCGTTGAAATTGAAACTGACTTCATTGCGTCATTTACAGCTTATAATTGTTTTAATTCATACTAATTTTAAATCTGATGAATCGGAGGAAAAAAGAAAAAAATAGAAAAAGTTTTGGACTGACGCGTTCGCTCTCGTGACTAATAAATCTTACATAAACACTGTACACATCCCACGTCAAGGGATTCCCCACCTATATATAATTTACTCCTAATTCCTCGAATGACTTTTTAATCGGCAAAACTGATAAATAACAGGCCACTAAAAGTTTCACTCGGGGCGCAATGTTGCGCGCGGCACGTCGTAAACTCGTGCTGCATCGCTCTCTCAACGAAATATCCCATCTCTCCTTTGTTCTCAGCTCCCATAAAGACATCTTCCAAAGATTTGCACACACGTACATATACAAAGCGAGACTGCATTCCACGACAATCGGGAAAAAAAAAAAGAGAACACCGGAGAACAATTATCATAGAAGGAAGCCGCTTGCACACCAGGAAGCATCTCTGTACACTCGTGCCCGCGCAGGTATAATATAATACACGTGTAAACTCGTTTTTGCTCCCCTTTCGATCCCGGCATTTCTCGTATATAAGGTGAGTCTGCCCTCGTGCAGAGGCTGCACTGTGTATATAAGCTACACGTTGTACTGCGGCATCAGTCGTTTCGAAAGAAGAAGGATGCCCGAATCGTGATGCAGCACCAGATACCAATAAATCCTAATCTCCAAGCCGTGTGTATACATATACAGCGCTACTGTATACCCAAAGGATTACATCAGATAACGCGCTTCTGCGCTCCCACACGAACCTTTCGAGAGCATCTCTTATGCTGTTCGAGCGAGCTTTTCAAAGCGCTATATAGGCGAAGCTCTTTGGCTCGATCATGGTCTCGAAGGTATTAATTAAGGGGAGATATCTATGCATTGGACGCGTCCTGTGTGTGTGTGTGTGTGTGTGTGTGTGTGTGCGTCTGTGTGCGGTAAAGACTACACGATGAGTCTGAGAAATTCTGCGCGGCGAGTTTTATAATAGGGATGAAAAAACTTGCGGTTGGATTCTTGGCGAGTCTGCACGTATTGTAACGATTGTGCGCGCATGTGTGTGTGTGGCGCAGTGTAGGGAAGAAATTGCAAAAAATGTTTTATGATACAATTTTAATATATGTATATAGGTTATCGAGAATACAAAAAAAAAAAAAAAAAAAAAGAAACATTGGTTCTCAAGCTACTTAACGATGTTATACGCGCAGGCCTACTTCGACTTGTGTTCGTATTGCTTTCTAAACTCTATATACTGTGCTCGGGACAGGACGTCAATGTCGCAAAAATTATTTACTATTGGGATTTTTCAATTTAAAATAATGAACGCTACAGGCCATAGCGGTTTTTTTGCAGTGTATAGCGCCGTAAATAAAAAATGGTGCGGCGCTGTCTCTTTAAATATCGTAGAGCGAGAAACACACACACACATATATATATACGTAGATAATGCTCTGTGCGACTGCTGCAGGTCTTTCGACTGAAACAACTAAATATTTGCAAATAGAAAATAGATGTTTCCGACGATGTTTATGACGGTTGGGTATCGCCATAGCATTGAGATCTCTTTACAGGCTAAACTTGCGGATGATGAAATCCGAGAAATCCCGCGCTGCTTCACATTCTTCGATGCATCAATGGTAATGGACTTTGAAAATTTCCAAGCACCGAATAGAGTGTAATGTAATTTTTATACTCCTTATTTTCTCAGCTGATCGATAATCAATCAATTACAATAGTAATTTCCATAACTGCAAAAACTGACGCGCATCGAGCAGAAAGAAAGCGATTCTCGAAAGAAAAAGAAAAACCAAGTTATAGCCAAACGAATTTATGCACGTATCTACCGCTGAAAAATTTCTCTCGTCGCCCTCATTGTCTCCACTGTTAGTAAGCGAGCGAAAAAAAAATGTCGAAACACACGGCGAGCGGTTCACGTTCTCCAGTCGAATTTGAAGAAAGCCATACCGCGCACATCCATAAAGCCCGGCCGACTGTACGTAAATTATCAACCGACGTACCCGCGCGTCACACTGCACACGTATACGGTTATATGTGCGATTCAATTACAGCTCAAAATCCGCAACAGGTGCACGCGCGCCTATCCGCTGTGTAACTTCATCGGCGAGGTTCGCGCCATAAAAGTGCGCAACGTCGTCTCTCTCATTTTGTTCTCTTCGCCAATTTCCGAGGAATGCGAGAAATAATAATGCCGCTGATGCTTGTGCCGTTGCGGCAAAGGTGCAACCACATCGGACACCGAGTCACGCGTCCAGCGAGTTTTTATGAATTAAGATATGAAGAGCGTGAGGCCTTGCGCGGTTCGAGTCCGCGCGTGCAGAATCTGCAGGAGAGGAGCTGGAAGTGTAGATGGTATAATTAGTTCGTTGGTTGGTTTTAGAGGATGCGGAGGATCGGCTCCTAAAGCGTTCAGTGTGTCGTTAACGCTTTCGAAATTGGAGCTGCTGCGTGCAGGCTGTTAACCTTCTTTCGATGGAACACATGTAATGACTTTGTTTAACCAAAATTTGTGTCAATGCTTTAAATAGAATACTCGACTTTTATCTCAAGGTCAATGCCTCTTTTAGGAATATGTATAGGATATAATTTTTTCATTATTCAAACATCAATATTGTTTACTACTCGCACTGTTAAAATGCATGATAAGGTTTTGTGTAAATAGTAACTAGTCGAAAATCTTCATTTAGCTGATAATAAATGAAGATCTTTATGGCGATTGTTATAAAAGGTATTTAGAAACATCATATAGTAAACTCAAATTGAGCGAAATAAGAACAAAGAATGTAATCTTTATAGGGTTGTAATTATTCTAATGCGAAATTCATTGGCTATTATATACATATTAGCAATAGAGAAGTGAGCAATAAGTACAATTATGTTTTACTGAACAAACTTTCATATTAGCGCGCACATTGGAACCTTTATGATAATAAAAAAGCATTTCATTTAAACAATTCATTACTTCATTTCGAAACTTTTATACCTTTATTTTTCAATTACAAAATATTTTTTTCAATTATCGTCAATTTACCCATTATAACGTTATTAAAATTTACTGGAATGTCATAAATATTTCAATATAAGTATATTGTTATTCATTATTTCTAGAAACAATCATTTTAAATCTATTCGTACTTTGGAATTACTAAAAAGAATATATAAATATATAACTTTGAAAGTATTTACATTTAATGTAAATACACATTTAATCGTCTCACTATAAATATATCGCGCTCTCTTATGGTTTTATATGAATATGATAGATTGATGGATAATTGAGTGCGGGTCATAAAAAGAAACTATTATTCGCCGAGATGATGTATTTCTTTGAACACCCACTTTTAACATTGAACGATTCTCGTGACGAAAGCTTATGGCATTCCGCAGTTAAAATTTACGCTAATGAGTCATTATGATACAGCGGGGATTGACCTGCTGCAATAAAATAATGGGTTTTATGAAACTCATAGCGCTGAAATATCAATGATTCTCTCAAAGATTCTATAAAAACGTTAATAGTTGGATAAACAGTGTATAAGATCGTAAGTATCCTAAGCTGTAAGTCATTTTGATCATTAGCGTAGACTGTTTAATGGTACATTGATATCAACAGGTTTTATTGCGTGATATAAAACTAGCTTGAAAAGAAAGAAGGGGAGGGGGATACCTGGAAGTCTAGAGCAAGCATAAAATATTTTAAATATACGTCAGATTTATTCCCCTTTGTAGATAAACGATCAAATTGAACAATTATTATAGAACTGACGAATACCAAAAAACAAAAAACAAATATAGCCAAAAAAAAGCTTTAAGGCCACTCGTTCCTAACAATAATCGCAATCTCGCGCGTTTCCGTAAAAAAAAAACCCAGTCGCGCTGTCCGACAAATCCATCATCTCCACACGCACCGAACAATCGTTCTACAGAAACAAAAAAGAAAAATTCAATTTGCAAAGCACACCGTACAGCCAAAACACAATCCCACACATCGCAAAGTTTCATCAATCATCGACGCATCAAAAAGGTCGCGCATTGCGCAACGCCTTCGCTTCTACACGTCTACTTAAACAACCCGATGAGCAGCCGACGAAGCGCGCACCCAATCATTATAATTACATCTCCGTAACGCGCGCGCGCGCGCAGCCACTCGAAAATCGCGCTAATTAAGATTATACCTAACGGTGAACGAAAAAAAAAAGAAAAAAAAATACAGTCCCTCGCGGCTTTCGTCGAAATAAGTACAAAATCCCATATAGCTCGCGATTTCGCACGCGATCGCTCAAATCCATTACGCAAACCTATACATATACGTAGACCTATACGCTAATCATCCACATAAAGGATAGATCGAGTGAGTGAAAAGAAAGAAAACAACAACACAAGGTATCCCCCGAAATGACTCACTTTGGTCAAAAGTCCCGGTTATAATATACGTGAGCGAGCCATTACAAGAAGCGGCGGCAGCGGCGGCGGCATCAGGCAGCTGAGCTCTCGAGTCGATTAACGTTTACAAGCCCATTTACGTAACAATGCATAGCTCCTACGGCCAGAGACCGTAGCAATGGCTCTGACCAATTAAAGCGCACTTTAGCCAGATGTCGAACTTTAACCGCACAACCGAGAGCATCGCGCACACACACATACACTGCAGCACACTGCGTGCAGATATTTCGACACTCTTTCGAGAGCGAGAGAGAGAGAGAGAGAGAGAGAGAGAGAGACGAGCTGAACATGACATAACGCGGATAGAGCGTCTCTCGCGCTCCTTTGTTACACATGCACGTATCAGGCGGAGAGCAGAGACAAAGCGCGCGAACGAGAGCAGATAATTGCGTTCGCCGTATAATATAAGCCCTTCTACGTCTTTGACGACTTTGTGTCTATCCGCGATCTCGCTTGTGACCTTTTCGTCCAGATATGCGCGCGTCGTATCAATCAGAGCCGTAGCTTATACTCTTGTGGTTTTTCAGGGAAGGATCGCCAGAGCTGCTATCCACCTATATAAGCTTTTACGTAAGCCGAGCGCGCCGCGCGGATAATATGAGCTATAGGCGAAATAAATTCTCGAAGGGAGGATCGCATTGTTATCTAATGCGCCACTATGGGCTGTACCACCCACTATGTATATCTCGATGATTACGTCGAGTACGTACTAGAAAGTACGCGCGCACCTATTCATGCACTTCCGAAGCTTTTGGAAAATATGACTCTGCTGCTGCTGCTGCCCCTCTTTCCTGCTTAGCCATATATATTGGCTTGAAAGTCGAACGTTATGTATTGTGCGCCGGTGCAGCGAAGATGCGACTAATTTTAGATTCATTTATCGAACGGATTAATAAACTTTCCTTGATATTAGATTATGCAGTAGCGTATACTTTAAATGGTTACTTACAACATGCCAGAATTTTCCTTTGTGCGGCATGGAATACTTGGTGGATGATACATTCGATCCTTGAACAAAAGCTTTCAATCCAAAGGAATCCTTTACTCGCAATATTAAAACTCATATTAAATAAGTTAAAACGGAGCCGATTGGATTTTGTAGGGTATATTATACATGAGATGGATATATCCAACGCGAACTTGCGATCGATTCGCGCTCCAACCATAACATTATATGTATATATACACATGCGCAATGCTCGCATATAGCCAAAGCAAACGTTATTCTTGCGTGTGGTAAAAATAATTTATTACCCTAAAATTACACGCGCGGATCCGCGGCATTTAAGAATTAGCAAACGCATATGGCGCCGCGCGCACAATCGCACCGAGCAGTCTTATACATCATTTGCACGCAGCGCATCTCGCTATAAATCATATATACCAAGTCTCGTATACACTTTCTCCTCGCTTGCACACACACACACACACACACACACACACACACAGATTGACAATTTCAGTGTGAGCATCGAAACGAAAATTCCGCCAATCGCCAAAACGACAGTCAAAAACAGTTGTCCGTTTCCGCTATTACAATTTAAAGTGTATCTAGGTGCACACACGCGAGAGAGAAAGCACGAAGTGTCAATGTCAGCTGGTTGCGAAATCGTGCAGCATGCAGAGAGAGAGAGAGAGAGAGTGAGAGAGTCGGTAGCGCGCATTGAACCTCTCCCGTAGCAGCAGCAGCAGCAGCGCATTTTTCTCCATTCATCCGATGGCGAGGTGCAGAGCATCGCCGCGAGCGAGCGAGTACACAGTCGTAGGCTTGCACCGAGATACGTATATATATATACACCCGCGGGACAATACCGCGCAATCGCGTAAATCAAGAGCGGATCCTTTTTCTTCTCGCTCTACTCTTTCTTCTCCATACGAGAGAGATTCCTCGATGCGGTAGCTACGTACGTACGATCCAATTCGAGAGAACGTCGATTACGTTTTCGATTCGCCGCGTCATCTCTTGAGTTATATATGCAAGGAGTGAGATACATTGTTTTCAGACTGGCTGCCGGGTACGCCATAGGCTCGATATTGAATAATGACAAATAGTTTGGATATATATATGCGATGTGCGGGGGGTGGCTATTCTAAACGGTCTTTTGCAAGAGCTTGCAAAAATCATATTTACAACTCTGTGTTGGAAAACTGTACGAAAAATTCCATTATCTAGATAACGTTCCATCGAATTATATACATTCACGGGATATTTGAATAATCGGACTAAAGTCAATTTAAACCTTGTTTATAAATTACCGGGATACGAAAGGTAAATCTCGCGATATCCTCGATCGAAGAAACTTCAAAACTTTCGGGAAATTAATTTTCCGCAGGGATTCCGTATAGCATTTCAGTCGCGAGCGTATGATTAACGAGGCCCACGGTCGAGCTACCAAACTCCAATTCACTCTCTCTCTCTCTCACTCTCTCTCATGTAACATCTCCGCATTTAAACAGCCGCTTTTATTAAATGCGCTCGAACATAATCCTCCGAAGTATACAATCCTCGCGCAAACTGCATCATCGCGCTCGACTTTTTCTCTCCACCTTCGCCCTACTCCCACATTCAATTATATGTGCATAAGTATATACATCTGCACGAGTAGGAGAAGCGCACCGACAACAGAGTTCACTGATTCTTGCAGCAGCAGTGCAGAGTGATAGATCGTCGTGGGCGGGTATATTCTTTGTGTTTGTGCACTGTCAGTATATACATATATATATATTGAGCGGTCAGGAGCTGTTTTCACATGGCATCTCGAGACCGCGCGCTACTTCTACTTCTCTGTGTACATGCAGTCACGCGGGAGTATTAGATAATCGCGGCTGAGCGCTTGTATTCCTCTGTCTAGCGGTGCAGGTGAACGCGAGGGACGAGATACTATACGCGGGGGTATATATTGATCGATTGGCTCGCTCGGTGACGTATTGGAGGGGCGCAGCGGATTTATATATAACCGAGTGTCAAAGTTAAGCGGTTTACCTGCGCTTTCGATATACCAAGCTCTTTCTTTCCTTTTCAAATGGGAATATTTTCGTTTTGAAATGTGGCAAATTTCAATTATTATCCAGCGTTACGAGTTAATCGCACGTTACGCGGGTAATTTATACCCCCTTAATTGCCGGCTCTTAACGCTAAATATTCAGTTGGTAAGATGCACACGAGGGAAAAAAGAAACCGTTGCCCAAACACACAACTGAATCGGCTGCAAAGCTTTTACACCGGCGAGCGCGCGTATATACAGATTCAATATCTATCCACCTTCGGACGATAAACATTGCGTTTCGAGCAATTTATCATAGACCGAGCGCAGTTAATAGGCTCTCCGTATATATATATATATACATACGAGAACTTGTAAATTGGCAAAATTTAAGTGGAGGTTCGCTCTCCGCATATAGCAGCAAAGCGAGAAATGGAAAACCCGAGGAGGATCGTCCGGGAGGGCATAAATCACGTGGGCCCGCGTATGTTAATTAATATTTTTCCCCGGCTCTCTCGCGCGAGCGCGGCTGATATATAAAGATTAACCGATGTTCGCAATCTTAACTTACATATATATAAAAGATCCACATCGGTTCAAATTCGACTATAACGTACATTTTATTCAAAGGGCATCGCGATCCCGTCGAACAATAGGAAACTGTCACTCGTCAAAAGCAGTTCCCACGCGAGACGCTCTCTCGCAGCGAGTCTCTTTCCATTCAACGTTCGCCCGCCCGCGCGGTTCTCTGCGCCAGCGCTTTATATTCGCGAACCAGACCCGCGCTGCGGATTAAGTAATATAATTATGTCATTGAGATTTAAAGGTAATTAAGACTAATTACTGTCAAACAAAAAAAAAAAGAAAAAAAACAAGGTCTAATAAAGAAGTCGGCGGCGGGTGTTGCACACTTGCGGCTAATGGCTTACTAACCGATTATATAACTAATAATAAAAATTAATTAGCTAAAAGAAATAGCATGAGAAGTTGATATTTCCATGCTTCGGAGGAGGAATTGGAGCAATTAATAAGTTTTAAGCTCCCATTGAATTTGCGCTTGATAATAGTTACAATGACTGCACGCTGATCGGTATCGCGTTGTACGGCGCACAATTATTTATAGATATGGTTTTGAAATAGCGCTATAAATTCGATCTAATCGCGCGCATCTGTGGCAAAGTCTCGCGACAAAATTATATCCCCATTTCCATCGAATCAATCATATATCGGAACTGCGACAAAGAAAGAAAAGGATAAAGTTTCTTCGGAACCGCGGATAACAAAGCCAAAAAAAATAAAAAGATGCTATACGCACGAACGAGGTTCTAAAAAGAAAAAAACTTTCCCACGCTATACATCGGTTGCGAGGCAGCTGACGGACCAGTCAAAAGTCGCAACCTTCGTTCTCGCGGAGAGCATCCCAAGGTATACACATACACATCCTGCGAATCATCATCGAGACGAAAATCACCGCGGCGCACAATTGCACAACGAGAGCTACTAGAACACGCTCTCAGCCTCGAGGTCATCCTCTCCAGGCCAGGCAAAACGAGATCAGAGCGAGAGTACAAGGTACACAGAGATGCTGCGGTACACGTAATAATAATAAGGCGAAGGCGTGTGTCGGTGTGTGTTCGTGTGTGTATTAGGACGTAAGTCGAGCGGTTTTGAAGGCGCGCGGGTACAGGAAAAAAAAGCAGCCATAGGTAGTCGCCTCTCGGGGCTTAGAAAGTCCTATTATCGGCGCGCATATACCTCACGATCGACGCAATTTTTAAGCGCCGCCGCCGCCAACGCCGCACCCGTTCGTGTATTAGGCACTTACATCGCCGCTGTATTACTGTCTGTATTACTCTACCCCAGGATGAGTCAATTTCTTATATAGGAAGATCGGGACGAGTGCATCCAGTGCCGTTAAACAGTGCGCTAACTCCGTTACAGTAGAGGCCGAGGACGCGCGACGCCTTTTGATATGGTCCAGGTTTATCTTGGACGCTTCTCGAGGAAATTGTGTTTTCTCGCATCGAGTCCAGAGATTTTGTCGGGCTGAAATGTTTCGTACGAACTTTGCACCATGATAAATTAGAGCACGACGAGCCAATTTATTCTTACGTCACTGAATATATAAGCAATCCTCGTTAGGCCTGCATGTGCACGTGTATGATTGTAACGAAAACAGGGCCCAATATACATATATGCCCATCAGCTTTCGTAAACTATTAAATTACACAAAATGCTCGCAATTAAAGTCAATTATTATCGAGCGCTGCTTATAATAATTTACCTTTTCAAATTAGGTACATTTCAAATTTATGCACCAAAATAATTAAGCGCTTTGGCGAATTTAATATATAATCCATGTACAATGCATAGAGGCGATGTAAGAGAGATGCCGCGCTAAACAAAATAATCTCTCACGGATCCTTAAACGAATATAATATCCCGCACCTCGCGATGCTAAACTTTTCGCTCTCCCCGCGACTTATTTCTTTTTCTTCGCTTTGTACACAATAGGTCGGTATAGTGATATATAAGTTCATAAAAATGTCTGGAGCATTGTTGAGATATATAGAGGCCGTGTATAACGGGGAAGGAAAAAATTGGAATCATCCTGCGGAATGCGCTTTTAACGAAGTTGTTGTACAGAAAAGTTCCGTAGCTGTAGCTGCAATAAATTATTCGATCTTTACTGCGTTTTTTATCGCAAGATACATCACCTGTTCAATCAAATTAAACACATTTGTTCATTAAAATACAAATATTATACACAATATTAAAGCACCGCGATGGCGAAAAAGAAATTCGTTAGACCGAAGGGGATGAGGCAAAGTTTTGACGATTTTTACCGAAATCTGCGCACTACGTATATAATATACATCCTCCTTTTCTATGATTTCAAGCTGCAGCATCGCGGATGCAATAATCCTTTTACTATCAGGACATCTATTCGCTTCATCAAAGTTAGGGCCGACAATAATTGCAACAATCGGCTCCCCCGTAGCATTTATCATGACGGCCAGATAAACCAGTCTTCTCTCCTGATACACCGCGGAATTTTCACAAATTACAGCATCCTTCGTTGATAAACATGTATATATATAGACTCTCTGTCCGAGCGCCTTAAACTCTGCGGAAGCGAAAAAATCCCACCCGACAAATACGATATAAATCACAGGGCAAAAATGCGCACCGAAAAACAGTGGTAAATCATCGATTTATCGTCGACTCCCTTGAACGCGGGGCTCGTGTGGCGGCAGAAGTGGTTATACAATGCCCGCGTTGAACAACAATAAGCGACGCCCCATAGAACCATTGTAATCCTCGCGCTAATCCTCCTCCCTTTTGCACTGGGCTGCGCATAAACGGCTTAAGCGTCGTTTAGATTTACAAGGCGGCACGAGCTTTTCGTCGTGCGGCTGGATCCTTCGCTTGCCATCACAAGCGAGTGAGTGAGAGAGAGAGAGAGACGAGGTGTATATATATAGTGTTATATGTACATGCAGTATAGAAGCGAGAAGTGCATCGTAGGTATATATTTTCACGCGCGGCGACGGCTCGAAAATGCAAGAGTCACGCGGGTACCGTGTTACATTACTTTGGGAAAAGACGCGCTTTTTGTTCAATGCGCATTAAGATATAAAACGTGGCAATATTGGGAAAGAGTTGCCGGGGCGATGACGACTACGACGACGACGACGAGAGGATGAGGAGCGAGTTGCGAGCCTTTGATGTGCTTATACACGTTATATTTGCTCAAGGCGCAATGTCTTGTATAACGATGCGCTTGTGATTAGCGATTTTTGTCCCCGGCCGTGCTTATAAGTCTCGCGATCGTTAAAAACACACTGTATATATAAACTAAATTTATTATGAATTTAAAATGATATTTATAGCTGAATATTATAGTTGCTAAAGTAATATTCGATTAATTTAAGTATTAGCTAATTCTTTAACGATCACCTATATTATACTTGATCACGGGAAATATTTCTTCGGTAATACTATATCAAGTATATCAAGTATATATATGTTTACGGGAATTCAGATATTATTCGACGGTATATCGTACGCATAAACTTTTCCATTATGAACTGAAAACTGCTTAGCATCTACCGCCTATCGGTCCATGTTTTCATTTCCACGAAACATTTAATCATTCGTAATCTTTCGCGCGCAAGTACTTGTACGCTATTTTCCAAGTACGGAAATGCACATACCTGCGGCGCATACCACAAAATAAATAAAAACATCAAATACATCGCCGCACGCACAATTTAGTATATTACAACTGCACAGTCGTGTTATCTACTATTCGCTGTAAATTAAAGGTGTATATACCGCATAATCATCCGCCGACATTCCTGATTTATCAAACAATCGTTTTATGCGATAGTGAAGCATCGATAAACTAAACGGCTGTCGAATTTATGACACGTACAAGTACCATCCCGTCAATACAAGCTATGGAAAATTTAATGCCGCGAGAATATGCCGATTCTTATTTAACGCTGCCATTTTCAATATATAATGATTATCTATTTAAGCTTTATTCAATATGTCGAAAATGGCATTTATGTAATAATAATACGAGTGTATATAGCGAGGCCGACAATGGCCCGCTAACGGACTCTCGAGAATTCCACGTGCCATTGTTTCTAAATGCCAAGAGTGTGTGGCTTTTGATGAAAAACAAGGCTATTTTAACCGCATTGGAAAAAGTTAAAAGCATGCATTATAAGCTGCAGCACGCGGCTCATAGGCATAGGTGCCGAGTAAATATGCGTAAGTGGATAGATACCGAGTTTAGCAAGACGCGCGCGTCTTCGCTCGATATCCAAGAGCTTTATAATGTTTTCTTTTGTTGCGGGTTTGAGACAATTAAAAAAAAAACAAAAAATACAATCGAAATTGTGAAATGCGCGACAAACAAAGCCAAGAATGCTGTATACTCTTGTGTACTGATTTCGATATTTTGTTGACTGATAAAAAGTCCAGTTTTAGCTCGGATTATTTGAGACTTTTAGATTGAAAATTACGATTTCTTACTTATAAAGCTATCGCTCAATTTTTATGTCAAGTGAGACAAGTATTTAAGACTAACTAGTTAGACGGTGCTTAAGGTTAAAGCAAACAAAGAATTGGGGATTTAAAGTTATATATATATACTTTATCTGAAGTTATGATAATCTATGGCGATAATTTTTTTAATAATAATTATTGATGATGCAATACGCACTAAAACAAATTTGTTTTTATGTGTATTTTGTGTTATTAAATCTGTAGATTTACATTTAATGTGTTCCTTAATTTATCACTTCATAAGAAATTGCACTTAAAATTAATATCTTACTCGAGAAAAACGCATTCAACTATACTTAAAATTGGAACGAATCCAAATAAACATCCCACTTGCTTTTCCTATCTCCCGAAACTTGAATGAGTAAAATTTTACTGATGTATATATAAGAGAATGTTAATTCAATGGCTTTTGGACAAATGTTGTACACTGAAAGTATAAAAACTCTACTCCAAGATACTTGAAGCTTTCAACTCTTTTTATTTTAATATATATTTTAGTTTACTATACAGTTAATTGTATTTGATGTTATCTTATTCATTTGTTTCGTTTCAAGCTTATTTACGAATACAATTAATGTTTAGGTAATGATCATTAAATATGGATTACTTGTTTTCTAATAAAGGCAGTTGATTCTATTAGTTTTTATAGAAAAAGATTGTGTTTTTTTTACTACTCCTTTAGTTACATATATATATATATTATGGTTTACGAGCGGAAAATCCGAACTAATGAACTAAGTAAAAAAATTTAACCGATTCTTTGAGATAGGCATATTGGATTCACTCAAAGAATCGCTACTATCATTTAATTCCTCGACTATCGCTAGACCAACAAATAATCCGCAGCAGCAGCAGCAGCGCGAAACAATAAATAAATAAAAAAAAGAAGAAATCCATCGCACAACACGATGTAGTACACAAATGTAAACACGCCGATTGCACAAATCGATATACAACAGCGATCTATAAAAGCCGAAGACGGTTTGCGTCACAGACGGTAACAGTTACACGCATAGTTCTCGCCCCGCGCGCTTACCCAACTATACAGATATACGTATATTTATATGTATCCCCCACCCCCGAAAAAAAGTGCTGCTCGACACCACCCGCAGCTTCTTCGATTTCTGCCTTGGTGCATATACATAGGGCGAGGCATAATCCAGCAGACGCCGATGGCTTTCATAATATATTATATACACGCACACACCGAGTATCGGCTGCGCGCCGATGTTGCGGTAATCGCGGCAATAAAATAGCCTTTTTTGTTTCACGTCGGCACAACAGCAGCGGCAGCAGCTTGCTCGCGCTTTTATATTTACAGCCGCGGCGCGGGATATATTCTCGCGTCTCGCTGCTGCTCAATTGTGCGATTGGACGGGATCGATAAGTATATACATATACATAGGTAGTGACTGTGGAGAGAGACGGGTGAAGAAGGAGAGAAAAAAAAAAATGATTTCGTAGGGATCCCACTTTCGTTATGTTATTGTTTTGTGCGGCGATCTCTTCTCCCGTTGCTAAACACCTACCGCGAACCGCGCGCTCCATCCACAGATACATCTGGATTAAGTTTGTAAGAGTGAAGTGTTAAATGGGTGGCGCGGACGCGCGATTGTTTCTCTCTCATCTTTAGCGCGCCGGGCTCAATTTGCTGGTTCGCGCGCCGCCGTGAGAGATGATACGATGATAGAGTGTACATTATAAAACGTGGCGCTTACAGGTCGCAAGAAGAGGACTTTCGGATCGGATGAGGAAATTTATGACCTTAGGGATCGTGAGTCTGCGGGGATGAATCGAATGCGTTTTTTTTTTCCTGGTGTATACGGTTTAATGATGAAATTTCGTGGTTGAAAGTATAGTGAAGAGTGTCCTCCATAATTTACTCCTTTTTTTTTTTATATAGAGGCGATCGATGTTGAAAATGTAGTTTTGTATGTTTGGCTTTCGTGTTATTCTTGCACGCGTGCGGGTAATTTTGTCTATTTATCGTGCGATTTACCGCACGCTAACGATTCGTAAGAATCATAAAACTATCACTACGTAAGATATGTGTATATATACTTTATTTGTGACTATCCTCGAAAATTGCGTTACCAAATGAGAAAATTAGGAATTTTAAGATGCATTTTTTCGTTAGACATGCAACGGTTTTTTTTTTATTTTCAAGCATTGCGCTTTTATCGCGTTTACCTAGTATTGCGCAGATTGATTGAACTCGCGAAAGTCATATATATTATTTTTTTTACTATGTATCATGAAATAATATACTTAAATATGTACATATCGCAAAAAAAATAATACATATAAAAATTATTCAGATTTCATTTGACGAGCAGTATCTAAATCAATTTGTTTCTCTTAATAGTACTGTAACACAAAGTCGAACGAAAAATCTTAGTTATGTTCGCTATTAAATTAAGAAATAACTGATATATAGTTCAGAAAAACTATTAAGTATTAGATATACATCAGGCAAAATATAGGATGTATCTGACTAGACTAGCTTATACATATACATACACACACCATTGCTTATTTAGCCTATAACTGCATTCGTCACAGTTCAAAGAAATGCATTCTATATAAGACGATAAGTTGAAAAAAAAGGATCAAATTTTCACAATCACACATAATCTCAATGTCGAAACACATCGTCGCTTTTTCTATAACCTTAACTTGAAACTGCAAACTCGCGAACGTTATTCGTTCCGCATTTTATTCGAGCGCGCTCATTTAGTCGTGCCATAAATAAGAAAATAATATAGAAGTAACAGCGTTATAAGCGTATAAAGCTCCTCGAACGACCCTCTAAATAATCCAACCAATATAAACGCAGTAACACATTTTCCTAAACCATTGAAATAATTCAAACGCAAATATATACATATACACATAATATATCGACAGAGGAGATGCATTAAGCGAATCTTCCCCAATGTAACGCGGCGTTACGCAACTTTTAAAATCTAAATCATCCCAGTCTTTAATGCCTGTGCTATAAAAACACTGCGCGAGGCCAATTATCGCTTATAGCATTTTACAATTCACCGCGATGTATATAACATTTCGACTACTCGTCCCGTGTAATCACCCCATCAAAGCCTGATTTCGTTGCAAAACGCGTCCACTCGAACGCTTCTCTCTCTCTCTCTCTCTCTCAGCTCTTACAACGATAACCGCTCGCTAGTGCCAATTTTTATATCCGCGAAATTTATCGATAAGTATTCTAATATTGCTTGCGTCTGTAAAATAGTTGGAATTCGAATTAAAAAAAAGTGGGTAATTAGCTGCGTTTCGAACCGCGGCCGTTTATACAAAGTACGTCTGCGCGCAAATGGATGCATCAATAAGGATTACCTGAAAAATTGCAATATTCCCTTGATTGAATTATAACTGGGATACTAAGTATAATGCGCGGCTGCAATTATAATACGGAATGTAATGAATTGGATGTTCGGTTTGTATGCGAAAGTGCATAGGCCGATATAAAAAGATCATCGCGCCAGTGCATCTCACGATTGCGAGGACACGACAAGTCCCGGAGATATTTTTAATGCCTTGGATACAATGTAAACGCGATTCATCCCTCGTAAATTATTCGAGTGTTTTATGTATTGACCTTTGTATAATAGTTATGGCATTCGACAAAGCTTTTACAACGATTTCGTCGTGCGACGCGGGACTAAAATCTTGACCTTTATATTCCATCGCGTGCATATCTCAACTGGGTCAAATGCAATAAATGCTTCGCCTTTTATTGTTTCATTAAAGCTCGCGTTGAAACATCGAATTTTGCAACAAGACATTTTATACTCGCTTGAAAATTGTAATAAGATATTAATATTGTTTTACATGTCGAGTGTTATATATTATTGTACACTAATTGAAATTTATCTTTATATTGTTCTAAATTTTTCAAATATTTCAAATATTATCTGTATAGTAGCGATTGGATCTTACAATATTGAAAAAAAATAAAAGAAATAGCCGAATTAATCCACAGAGGTTTGAAAGGCTTAATAAAAAAAATTGAAGAAAAAAAAACATCTTTGTAGAAAAGTAGCTATTAATAGAATCAAGAATAATTATTGAAAAAACTGTTCCACAAGAGATTTTGGATTGACGTATAAGGATAGCTAATTCACTTTCACTCGTCTTGCCGGAATAAAAGTTTCACCTACTTTTAATGTGTATACAAGAAAAAAAGAAAGACGCGACGTGTAGACTACAATAATCTTTTAAAAGTCATAACTTCATTTTTAATCGTTCACTGTAGCACTTTAAATTAATCTGAATAATCGAATCGTAGCTCCGATGATCGATGAAACGTGTGTTTAATTATGACATCATGGAAGCACCTACGAAATAATTGTTATAAATTACGGTGTTGGGTAACGAAATTATGTTATGCATTTATTTCTTTCTCATATTTTATAAGAAATTATGTCATCGCTGAAGGCTCGCGGAAAAATCGTGCACATATCTAATATTTCATTACGGTTATTACAAGCACGAAATTGCCAGCAAAGGCATCCCTATGCCGAAACACAAACAAATTTCACAGTTCCATAAGGAAGAGCCGAACCGCACAGCTCCATTGTAAAACGCCGCGCAAGCGCAGGCGACAACAAAATCACTCCTCGGCATCCATACACTCCACCCTAGCATACGCCAGCACTTAACCATACCGCGAAATAGCCCGTACAAATATCTCGTAACGATCAACGACCTTTACCGCTACGAGTTTTGACAGGGAAATTGACAAAGAAAAAAAAAAGTTCAATTGAACTCTCATCCGATCGATAATAAAGCATCTCGGTTTCGCACAGTCTCCGTCGATATACAAGGAAGCGCCTCTTTCCCTCGAGCACACATTGCGCAAGCACACACGGAGTCATTGGCGATTAGGATGCGCTACTCTCTCTCTCTCTCTCTCTCTCGTCTCGCGACCTGAGAAGTTATTAGCGCATCCTTATCCCACTAATTGAAGACCTGTAAATTACAAGTCGGCGAGTCGCATATATATATATAAGTATGCGCGCGAACTCGGTGCAAGATCATCATCGGCGCATTCTTTAGCGCGCGCCGAGCTGCATATCGTTTATATTATACGATATGTACACGCGTGCGTGTACGTGTATTTGGAGGAGATGCTTACACCGCCGTAGGGAGATGATTGCGCGGCAGGAGTGCGTTTGATATCGTTTTTAATTGCATTATACGGCGGCGGCGCGTGCGCCTCGTCTCCTTCTTACTCCTCTTCTACTTCGCCACGGACTTGCGTAATGCAAGATCTACTCTCGAGCTCACGCGAGCGCGTATATACATACGCCAACCTCCTTTCCACGCGATCCTGTTTTTTTTTCTTCTCTTTTTCAAAAGTAGAGGTTTGCTCTCGTACAGTGTGTGGGCGAATTTAGATGGGATTCTTCTTTGCCTTGATATGTGTATGTGCGTTTGCTTGGCGAGAGAGAGAGAGAGAGAGAGAAAGTTGGCGGGCGCGATCGTGGATGCGACTTTTTCACGCGCGAAACTGCTCGGGGCCTTTTCACACAAGGAATTCCCCGGCGCGATCGATGCGTATATTATTTGTGCGCTGGAAATTGGTGTTTACGTGTAAAATTGTACCGAATTCTCGGATTGATGCGCGGCGACTGCGCTCTGGGTTGCGAAATCGGGATCGAGATTGGGAAAGGCGAGTGTATATAACGTGGATCGCGGTCGGATTGTTTCGGGCGGCGTTTGAACGCGATTTGACAGCGACCAACCCAGTCATATAAGAAAACAATGAGCGATGACATACCGATATGCAAATCTAATCTAAGGACAATTAGCCGACGTATAGTAACAGGTGATACACGTAATGGTAGTGCGTTCTTTCTTGTGCGCGCTTTCTTTGCGCTCAGGGCCTTGAAATTAGCTTTCTTCTTTGTCAGCGATTGTGAACGGCTTAGGTACGCATTACGAACTCGCGATTAACATTCGAAATTGGATTAGAGCGAGAAATGCTGCTGAACGCGAGTGAAGATGATGAAGTGCGCAAGTGCTGACATACGAGAGAGAATTCATTTCTGTATAGTTTGGCCTCGCTATCCTTTCTATGTA
The DNA here is from genome assembly GCA_900490025.1 of Megastigmus dorsalis. Classification (NCBI taxonomy): domain Eukaryota; kingdom Metazoa; phylum Arthropoda; class Insecta; order Hymenoptera; family Megastigmidae; genus Megastigmus; species Megastigmus dorsalis. The sequence continues at coordinate 33,515 of UELU01098526.1, forward strand.
GTACTAATAAATTGTATATTCTTTATATATACCTAATTGTAACATTGTAATACGTTCTTATTCTGTAAAAATTATTTATTACAAAACGAAAATGATTTAAACCCCAAGTTTTGGACTTGCATACGATATATGCTTACAATCATTCTGCAGCAACCAAACGCTGTAGCGCACGGCACAAGGATGAAAACAAAAGTTTTTAATCCGAGTACGAACAAACAACTTTGGTACAGAGAAGAAGAACCTGTCGCAACTTTGTACAGCAGCAGAATACACGAGCTAAATCGAAAATATCACAACTCGCACCGGCCGTCCATTTGCAACTAATGCGCACACATGTAATAATGCCCTTTTTATTGCGAGCGATATAAATCGAAATGTGTCGCGCGCGGGAAAATGCGGTTCATTGCGCACACATTTCCGACTCGCGCGGCTCGGTATGATACGCTATTCTATATTTGCCAGGGCGCACGGAAGGAGAAGACAGTTCCTCTGTCGCGGCCTTCGCTGGCTATTATACCAATTCGAAAGCACTTTTCTCTCTCTCTCTCTCTTTCTCTCGCTGTATGTTATTTATCTTTATCGTTTTTTGTGTAATCGCGAACGATTTCAGCGACGATAATCGCCAAAATGTTTTTTTTTTCTTCTTTTATTTTTGTTTAGCTTTTTAATGCAAAGATTCAAAACGCTGATTCAACTGACTTTCGGCGAACGCATTTCTCCCAAAATACATCTACTACGACATTTTGGAGAATCGATGCTCATATATAAGAACGTGTTTTAGTGCTCGTAATGTTAATAGAGGCTGCTAATATACGCTACATCGCGTAGTAGCCATTAGATTTCCTAATGCACTGTCGTAATTTCATTCATTCGGAAAATACGATGAATAAATGCAGTATTATATAGTATTACAGATTTGAGCCCATTGAAGATTTTGCTCTCGATAATTATAATTGGAAAAAACTGTGGTGTTGATGCGGAATTTAAATATTCAAGATATAGTAAATATACGAAACATCTATTGTATTATTATCGAACCAATCCGCGATTAACAAATGAATCTATGAACAAAAATTTAGCGCACTACAATATCGTGAAAAAAAATTCATCAAATGAGTTCAAGATTTTATAAATAATAAGAAAAAAATATAATTACAATAATAATAACAATTAATCTCGCATTAAAATATGATTTATAGCACCCAAAC
>UELU01098526.1:34742-56039 GCA_900490025.1 Megastigmus dorsalis
CAGTATTATATAGTATTACAGATTTGAGCCCATTGAAGATTTTGCTCTCGATAATTATAATTGGAAAAAACTGTGGTGTTGATGCGGAATTTAAATATTCAAGATATAGTAAATATACGAAACATCTATTGTATTATTAGCGCACTACAATATCGTGAAAAAAAATTCATCAAATGAGTTCAAGATTTTATAAATAATAAGAAAAAAATATAATTACAATAATAATAACAATTAATCTCGCATTAAAATATGATTTATAGCACCCAAACCGAATACACAGCCTTAGCAAGTGTTTAAAAATCTGCCATCCCAATTAACTTATACTCGAATCGCAGTATATAAGTAATAAGTGTATATACTTAGAAAAGGAAAAATATATAGCGATGCATATACTATAATGATGCACATCCCATAAAAGATAGGCGCACAATCGCTAATCGTTGCACAACCCATTCATTATAAAATTCGGCATACACACACACGCGCGCACACATCTGAGCACATATATACGGAGGAGGAATATGAGGTACAGCAAGCGTGGAAATAAACTTTATTTGCATATTAGCGAATCCGGCGGGGTTTCGTCCAGCTTATAGCCGGGGCGCATAGTTCGCGTATTAATTGATGCATGAATACCTTACGGATGTACATCGTTGCGAGACAATATGTCTTGCCAAACCTACTGTGCCTCTGTACCGCTAGGCGAGCGCCTATATCCTTGCGGTGCGTCCGTGAGACTCTCCTCAAAACTCGACATAGATCGAGAGATTTTCCGAGACTTCGTATATGAGGATTATATATTCTCGCCCCGATCTTGAGCCGCCGATGTCTGAAATATCTTGGATGTCGTGTGCCGACGGGACTGTACAAGCGAAATCTTATGTTTATTATGCATACACGCGAGATAAGACTCATTGTTTACGGAAACGCGCGAGAAAAATGTGTCGCGTGAGAATCGTACATATCAACGAGTCAATTAGTATTTTAATTGATGAAATTAACGCAGCTGCACCGCATAGCTTCGGTACTTTTGCTATATCGATGCGCTAAGATGCGTCTATAGGAATTCGAATCGATCATTTTATGCATATGCGGATTCACTCGCGTATATAATTCAATTCTCTCGATGTGTATAACGGAAAAACGATGCGCGCTTATAACCGTGGAATTTAGCCCAAAGACTCGTACACCTATATATAATACCTTATAGTCGCAGTCAATATACATATATACGTAATAATAATATAGATTCCCTTCGAATCCACATTGCACAAGCGGCTCTCACCTACTGCAACCACCTAACAAAAAAAAAGTCCGCATACTGTTCTCGCTCGAAGCGTCGTCTAACTCTCATCACCTTTTCATCATCAACCCTCGGGACACGCTCGATACATATACACAAAGCCATACGTATACGTACGGCCGCAGCTCTGCAAAATTTCACGGCAATTTCGCACCCCGCGAGAGCGCGAGAGAACCTCGTGTCCCGGAGGCAAAGAGATGCGTGTAAGTGTGTATCCAGGTCTCGCGTCGCCTCCCACTTTACGTTTCTTTTTTCACACCGCAATGCATGCGCTAAGGAGAGAGCGAGGCGGCAGCGCCGCCGCCAATTGCCAAATCAGCCCCCGAAAAACTGGACTCGCACCAGCTCCTCTACACACACACACACACATCGATCGAGCCAACAGACAGAGAGAGAGAGAGAGAGAAGGGAAGGACTGTCTGCTCCGTGTGTGTGTGTGTGTGTGTGTGTGTGTGCGGAGCGCGTATACAAAAGGATGCGAGGAGAAGGCGGTGAGAGGATGACGCGATCTTACTCGACTGCGAGAGAGCTGCGGTTCGTCCCGCCGCCCGGTTTGGTATAAAAGTTGCCGCGCCGAGCACTAGACAGCGACAATAGCGAGTCAGCCTCCTTGCGGCCAACTTACATCTCCTAGGACAACCGAGCTCCTGAGCTGCTCACCTGCCTGGGATACACGAGGATAACTACCCCCGTCCCGAGTTGTGCCTACTTTTTTTTCCCTCTTTCGACCGGAGATCTGCGTCGACATGAAGCTGGTATGGTTATTCTCTTCATTTGGGGATGCTGCACTTTTATCATTGGCTTTTTAAATTTTCAAACTTTAGGGCTGGGATTTAAAAAAGTATTATATGCAGTTTGCCCATTTTTTCTAGTGCGTTAGATTTGATTATTGCTTTATATTTAAAATTTTTATTTTTTAAGCTCCTCTGATTTTTCAACTTGTTTATTCAATAATACTCTAACAAAATATTATGTGTAAGTTCAGTATTTATACTTGTTAATTTATTCCAGAATTCATCCATATTATAGGAAGAGTTTGTTGCAAGTTTAAACTAAAGTGACTGTGTGCAGTTTGACGTAAAAGTTTATATGGGATTGCGCTATACGGCCGCTGACGTATATAACGAAGAAGTTTGTGCATCCGCGAGATCTAACTCTGCTACCAGTGCTTTCTTGTGCTCAAATAGTGCGGCTATATATATATTTATACATATATATATATGTATTGTTTAACAAAAGTGACGGCTACTTCTTTTAAAAAAAGTGTGATTTTGAACATCATATATTTGCCAAAAAAATATTTTACGGTATTTATATATACGCGCTTTCAAAACCATTCGCGTTCGTGAGAATATCTTTCAAACCGATTTGATAAGCATTTACGACGTTTTTCTGAACAGAAATTTTCGGAGAATTCACAAAATTTATTATAAGTTGAAAATTATTTTACTTTTTAACCAAAGGAATAATTAATAATCAACAAAAAGAATAAACAAAATAATAAAGAAAATTCGAGTTTTGTTCAAATCGGCCGTACGATAAACTAAACGGAAACTCTTCATCCTTCGATACAACCGATGTTTTCCAAAACGTTTTCGAGCCTCGTATAACTTTCCCATATAACTTTGCGCACACCGAGCTTACGCAAAAAAATAACCAACGAACAAAGATAGAAAAAGCCACTAACAAAATTATGTGTCGAAAAGCGGAAATGTAAGGAAAACTAAAGCCAGACTGGTCTCGCACACTGTCTTGTTTCAGCAGCTAGCGGCGGTACTGCTGGTCGCATCGCAGACGTGTCTGGCGGCGCGGCTCGAGAACACCTACCTACCGCCCGGTAGCGCAGGCTCGGCCGGTGGCTCCGGCTTGCAAGCTCCCAACAAAGGCTTCGGCGGCGGCGGCGGCGGCGGCGGTTTCGGAGGTAAGATCGTGTGAGAAACGGGGAATACGCACTCCTATTTGGTTGGTTCACGAATAGGTATTATGTATATATAGGGTTGAGCAAGCGCCCGTTAAAAGTATAAATTCCGCGCGCCAATGAAACGAGGATGGGAATTAACGCGCCGCGGCGAATTCTCCTGATTATAGCTCACTCTCTTTCTCTCTCTCTCTCTATATGTCTAGTGCGAGCGCGCGTCCGACTGTTCTTTAAACGATCAATAAACAAAATGTGGCTATGTATTACGTGGCTCCATATGCACTTAACGTAAAGCGTGTAACGATGTTATATGCTTGGGAGCACGGAGGATATACGGGGTTTAGTGTTATTATCGTGTACGCACTGGCGGGGAAATTCGGTTGCTGATGCGCCGATGCTGGGACGCGACATCTTTTTTTTCTTTTATACTATTCGACCATACGCGGACATAAAAACCCCGGATTTCAATACTTGCATAAAGATAACGTCAAATGTTTTTCTTGTTCGTAATACTATAATTACTTCTTGTGTATTCAAAACGTGTAATTTTAAGATGAAGTCTTGTAAAATTTTAATGCTGTAGACTGACAATTCTGCACGAATAAAGTTCGTTTGATTAAAGAGTCGGAAAAATAATTATCGTACAAGCATGTTATAATTTTTTTTTGGTATACGTATATATATTTTAGCCCTAATTGTGTTCCCACGCAATTCTAATCCGGTTAGATTTAGTGCATAATAACAAATATTAAATAAAAATGTAAATTATTGCGAATCCTCTGTAATTGAAATAATCAAACTCTAATTTTTTAAGACGCATTCTGAAAAGTACTCCTCGTAAACTGCAACCAAGACCAAAATCTATCTACAGATTATATCCCTCTAATTTTTGAAAATTAAGTTTTTCTAATATTATAAAAAAAAATTGGATAATTATTTTAATTTTAATTGGGATTAAAATTTTCCTTCTATAGTAAAAATAATACTGGTATATATATATTTGAACATATAATAAAAGATGCACCAAAAATATTCATAATTTAATTTTCAAATCGCTTCACATTCAGTGAAATGTTCTAAAAAAAGAAAAAAAAAATTTCTTAAACGTGTAAAACAATTTTTACTTATTTGTTTATTTTTAACCCACGATTAAAAATTCAAGATTTCTATACTATAAATTATGTTTGTTGATATTCTGAGAACCCAGAAAACCGGAAATGCCACAAATTTGTTTTCGTATCATTTTTTAAGTTTAAGTGTAAAAGTAAAAAGAGTGGGGCATGCGTTTCCCCCGTAGGTACATGAAAGGGTTCAAATCCAAATTACACAAACACAAAAAACCGTACTAGAATTTTCCAGAAGTATAGTGAAATGATATAGATATAGACGGTATAAGCATAATTGTTGCGTTGAAATTTCACTCTATATGTTTGACCCCGGAAAATTCGCTTCGATTTTGACGCGCAAACAGGTGGTAGCCCGGGTGGATTCGGGGGTAGGCCAGGCGGCAGCTACGGCGCACCAGGCGGCGGCGGCGGCGGCGGCGGCGGCTTCGGCGGTAGACCTGGCGGCTACAGCGGAGGCGGCGGAGCTGGAGGCGGCGGCGGCGGCGGCGGCGGCTTTGGTGGAGCTGGGGGCGGTCCGCAGATCCCCATCGTTTCCTTCGACGCGCAGAACGGAGGCGACGGCAATTATCGCTACAGCTACGAGACCGGCAATGGCATTCAGGTCCAGGAGCAGGGACAGGCACAAGGTAAATCTCCTTCCTTTGAATTCCTTATCTTGCAGATTATTGTCAGTGATAAGTCAGTGGTGATTGACTGATAACAAAGAATCTTAGATTGCGTTGCATTGAATTTTCAAAGGCACAAAGGAACCTGATAAATTGTAAAATAATGAAATACTTGAATAATTTAATTATGTAGTTTCATGTATGATCGAACGAAAAATCAATATTTATGAAAGTAGCCTTTAAAATCAAAATGCGTTATTTTTGTCCTTAAAGTATAAATTAATATTAGGTAATAATAAACGCTCGCTGAATGTGCAATTAAAAGCTGGAAAAAATTTAATTCAAGTTCGCGATATGTATAGCCACAGGCCAATAAGAAGTAGTGGAATAAAGGTTGAAGTAGTTCAGACGCTTTATGCTTCTAAATAATGGACAGCTCTATATCCTATATCCAGCTATACATCGCGAACGACATCGCGTGTACTTAATAGACTCGATGACTTTTATTGTTCAATTACACGATGCTACCAAAAAAAATATAAAGCTTTTACTGCGCGCTATTTAGTTTTGATTCCCCAATACTTTCAAACCAATATAATAGGAATTCATAAATTATGCTTCAATTTAATTATATATATATATATTCAAAATTTAGATTTTATTTTATTGCACGCAATATTTAGAAATACCTATTATATATAATGTTGATAAAAAGCTGACAATTCGAAAAGTCTGTAATGATCGAAACAGAACTTTCTTTTTCAAAACAAGAAAATATCATCGCGATCTTTTAAATCCCAACATTAATTTGCATCGAACTTTCACTCCAACAAATTGTATCTCGTATATGATGGGGGGGTGCAGGTAACTCGGAAGCAGTGAGCGGCTCGTACAGTTACACGGGTCCAGACGGCCAGGTCTACAGCATCAGTTACACCGCCGACGAGACCGGGTTCCATCCACAGGGAGCCCATATACCCACACCACCTCCAATTCCACCGGAGATTCAGCGAGGTGTCGAGCTCGCTCTGGCAGCCGAGGCTCGCGGCGAGAACCAGGACGGCAGCTACAAGGGCGAAGGCGCTGGTGGTGCTGGTGGCGGAGGTACAATCTCATCGATACAGTCTCCTCGATGCAATCTTTTGCCTACATATGCTCACTTGGCAATTTGCATCGGAAATCTTACTTTTTTTTATTTGACCGACGTTAATCTTGTTGCAGGTGGATACCAAGGTGGAGGCGGATACCAAGGTGGTGGTGGTGGTGGTGGTGGATACCAGAGTTCTCAAGGTGGATACAAGTATTAAGTGATTGCGGCTGCGTATCCCTACTGTGTACTACCACGAGGCATTGCTGCGATGCGAACCGAGTCGCATACACCCGTCGTACCCCCGCCCTCCATTTTACGCTCATCCGAGCTGCCAATGAACTGCCACTGCTAATTATGAATTATTATATTTACTGTAAATACTCAATCATCATTATTACATAAGGGCACTAGCTCTCTCGCTCTGTGTTTCCCTCATAACAATTAATCTAGCATTGTTAACAGATAAATGAACAAAAAAAAAACGGAAAAAAAACGTAATATGTGCTATTTTTCACGCCTTATATAAAAGTATAATTCAATAGAAGTACGCACAATACTGTATTCGGTTACTGGAATGTGATGTGATAATATATAAGTATATTTTATACGGAATGAATAAATATCATTACACAATAATCTTTGTAATTCTTTCCATCCCTAAAAGAGTTCGTAAATGACTGAAGAATACGAGTTACTTTTTAACGCATTTTTATTAAAATAAGCATCCTTTTTAATTACAGCTGGTTTATAACAAGATATGTAAGATAAGAGCGCAGTACTGACAAAAGAATAAAATGAATCTTATGAACAATAAAGCGGGCAGAGATTAATATAAAAAAATTGCGATAAGGTTTGCGTAAATTATAATTTGTATAAATACGCATAAAATATCAGTGGGTTTGAACATTAAAACTAAATATTAATACTAAATGTATAGATTAACGGTGTATGGGCATTTGCAAATGTGTCTGAAATAATTATATGCAACTTCTATACTCGTTTTTTTTAATTATTTTATACTGTAATTTGATAATTGTCTTGTAAAGTAGTGACAATATAAAAATACGCAAAATTTAAAAAAGTACAAATATATTGTTTGCAAGTTATAATACTTTTCTTGCTCTCTTTTTTCGTTTTCCAATACGCATTTTATACTTAAATTCTACAATTTTACAGGGAGAAAAGCAAAACGTTTTGCGAGACTTCAAGAAATGTAGGTGCAAACATTTACATCAGATCTTTAAGTCGCTCTGACAATTGTATGCTTATTAATAGATTGAATTTATTTATCTATTTACAATAGAAATTCCAAAACAACTTTTTTATAATACTCGTATCTATAAAAAAAGATTGATTTTTAAATCAACGGCAACTTTTTGAATACTTAATTATGAAAAGAATAAATCATATTTCAAAAACTTGATGATAATCAGACCTCAATGTTTAACGTTAAAATTAGAATTAATTAGGACATGTAGCATATATAATGCTCTTCGTATTATATACTGATATCTTTTACATGTAAAATTTACTAAGCATACGTTCCAATATTACAGCCTTATTCGATTTACTCAAGCTCAGCTTGGGCTTCTATTGAGATTCATCTTAAAGCACTAAAATAGACTTTTTATAGCTGCCTTACGAATACTGTTCAATAAAAAATCCTTTGCAAGTTTTTTTTTTTTTTGTAATGTGCATTAAGAAGTATTTGCAAATAGTATATTGTGGCAGTATTTTTCGTGATTAGAGTACAATCTTTGAAATGGTTTCAAAAACTTCCAGAGTACTTAGATTTTTCAAATTCTTTTTTAAATTTTAGAGATTCTCCATACAATCTCCATTTAGAGATTCTGCAATAAAAACTCATTTTCTCTAAGGCAAATGGATCAGTTAAAATTATATCTTTTCAAGATACATAAAATGTGATTACAAATGTTTTATAAAACTCCGAAAACTCGAAAAAGGGAGATGCATAGTAAGATAAGTTAAAAAACTAAAACTGATCAATCATCATTTTAAACAAATTTAATACTTTTAAAATAACGAATTAATACTCTAGCCACAGATTAATACTTTAAACACTTGAGTAAGATCGATGTGCTATTGATATTGTTTGATTTGAAAAATACTGTGCATTCAAAGTTAATATCTTTTAATTTATCTTACTTTGCTTATACTTCCCTTGATCATAATAATAATTACTAAGCGCTGTGTCGAAATACACCTTTTCATTGAACTCGTTTTATAAGCGATGAACATCAATGTAATTATTGAATTCAATAGATGTGTATCAAAGTAAGAAATCATTACTTCCTTTTACCTGATTTACAGATTTTGGCTATAACTGTTACGTCCCAAAACATACATTCCTTCCGGACGTAACAATAACTTTTAATATCACACGTAAAAAGTAGCTTAGTTTTCGAGTCTTTGGTTCTTAGTAATATCGTTGTTGTTTCCTTTTTTCCATCTTTTAGTAAATTACTTGTACGCGTTTCGAGTCGCCCGTTTCGCTGCTCTGGCAAACAGTAAGAATAACTGTTCAAGAGTAGACGATAACACAGAAAAGTCATCGATGCAGTTATATTTATTCTTTAGGTCAGTCATCACATCGTACATTCGCCTCCACGAGGTTTCGGAAGTGGTAACATGGTACATGAGGAATCCCTATAATTAAATAATTTTATAATTTTTCGATAATATTATTATTGAATTCACAATGGATAGTTATCATATGATTTTCTATTCTTTTTAAAATTATTTCACTTTGTAGCGATAAATTTTAACAATACGATGCTTACCGAATTTTCGTCGACAAGTTCGCAACTCAAAACTTGTTCTATATCCCTCTTAATAGATTCCATTTGGGTACTCGATTTTTCTGGATTTAACTTCATTTGAATATCATACCCGGCACCAAAACGTTGCTTCAACTCTTGACATGGTCCAATACATACTAATTGGCCATTTACCATAATTACTAGTCTATTACATAGTGCTTCACATTCTTCCATGCTGTGACATAAAAACATAAACATTAATTTATAGATTGACTATGTACAAGCTAATCAATTTTAAACTTAAAAATGTTAATAGAACATATTTTAAAAAAAAAAAACACATTCAAAGCTTACGTAGTGTAACGCCTTATCTATTATTGCCTAAATTTACAATTTTAAAATGTTATAGTTTATTCCTCTTTAACATTAATAAATTAAATATAATCAAGGTGACATTCTAATTTGTAAAAATAACAATTTACTACTTATTACTAAAACTATCACCTGTGCGACGTCAATATAATAGCTTGTCCAGTAGTCTGGCATGTCTGAATAACATTCCACAATGATCTTCTGGCAGCTGGATCGACTCCCGTGGTGGGTTCGTCCAGCAGAACCAAATTCGGACTTCCGATAAGAGCCATTGCTATGCTCAGACGTCTTTTATTACCTCCACTGTATGTACCGCTTGGTTGAGAGGCACATATATTTAAATCTGAAAAATTCAATATTTCATTTAGTGATGTCTAAAAATTTTTTTTAATTTAATGTAAGGTTAATACTGACTTAGTCTGTCGATCCATTTCTTTACTTCTGTATTAACTTGAAGTTCGGGAATACCTCGTAAACGAGCGAATAATCTCAAATGATCGGTAGCGTTTAAGCATCTTATTATAGCGTCGTTTTGTGGGCAGTAACCCATTTGTGATAGATACTGAAAAATAGAAAAATTTGTGTTATAATTAAATTAAATATCTTTATTTGTCTTAAAATAAAATTAAACTAACTAATTAAATTTAAATTAAAGAAATTAAATTTAAATTAAATTAAAATTAAAATTTAATTTTAACCATAATTAATAATAATTTTTTTCTTCAAATATTACAAATGTTTTACTTCAGAGTCCCATTTAAATAACTATACACTATATAAAGTTAATTTTTACAGTAATTCTTTGTATAGTACATGAATTTTATGGACATATTTTCCAAATTGTCAAAAGTTTATAAAAGATTGCAATGAAACAAAATTATAATGTGACCCAATACACACAAAATATTTTTTTTTATAACAAAAGGCTTATTGAAACATTACTATCCCAGAGTTACTCGAATAAAGCAATTTGTTTGGACTTATAAAAGTTTAATTAAAAGGACAATCAGAACAATACAATTCGGTAAAAAATATTTGATGTCTGACCTTTCGAGACATTTTTCGAAACTTCGATCCGTCCCATTTTCTCTAAAATAAACAAGTAACGAATCAATAAGCATTTGTTGTCCACATGTAATGCAAATTCATTATGTTAAGATTCACGTTTAGGTTTAGTCTGGATGTTTTCTATGTTCATTATTTTAGGGTGAAATGTAAAATACCGTGAAAACAACTTCGTTGCCAGACAAAGATTTATATAGAAATATTTAAAAAAGTTTGGAACTCTAATCAAGAAAGTATAATCAATATAAAAATGTAAAAATTTATTGAGAAGATAAAATACAAATTTGAAATTTACATTCAAATTTATAAATTATGAAATAATAAAAATATAAAATGATTAAAAATCAATAAAAATTATAATTATAATATACTATCAATCGTAATTTAACATACGTAACATGGTCATGCTTTATTTTATTTATAGTTACACAGAACAGCAAAAAAAAAAGAATTTTTCAGTGCGGCGGACAGGACCAACGTTTTGTAGTAAAATTCTGGTCGCTGAATCCGAATCTGGCCTCAGAATTGTTCTATCACATCAGGTTTCTGAGATATTCTAACCTAAAAGTGCAAAAACCACTGTTTTTTGATATATTTGTGGTTATGTAGCATCGCGATTATTTTTTTTCCGAGAAAACTATACACAGCATCGTAGAGCATACGTTTTTCTCATTCGAATGCCGTTGAGCTTGTTCAAATATCAATTTTTTCGCTGAGATATCGCATTTCGAAATTTTCGCAAGAAAATTCAATATGGCCGCCAAAAGTTGACCAAAGTTACAACATCGACTATAGAATTTTTATGAACTATTTATTTATTTAAGTGTAAAAAAAGCGTTTTCAGAGAAGTTGTATCGTACCCTTGATATCTGTTGTGATAAAAAATATAAAAAAACGTTAATAACAATCGTATTTAACATGACGGAATCAATATGGCGGCGGAAGTGATGAAAGTTGATAAAAGACTTGACTACTTGAGTAATGATTCATTTTCTATGTTTTTGAAGTCACAGAAATCAAATTTTGTATTAGATTTTCATTTTTTACAATAGGAAATTCAATATGGCGACCATGAAAATTCGGAAAATAAGTATTTTCGTACAAATAAACTTCAATCAACGATATCTCATTGAAAAAAAAAGGTTTTCTAAATTTGAAAAATGTGTTTCAAAGGGTAAGAGCGCTACTTTAAGATAGCGTAATCAGTTTTTTGGAAAAAAAATTATTCATGATGTAACATAACCACCTCTAATATAGCGAAGAATCGTGTTTTTTGCACTTTTAGGTTAGGATATCTCTGAAACCTGATGTGATGGAACAATTTTGAGGCCAGATTCGGATTCAGCGACCAAAAATTCACTATAAAATGTTGGCCTCGTCCGCCGCATTTTTTTTGTTGAACTGTGTTATTACTTAACCATCTTTCTCTGTACGTTTCTATTATTTATTTTTATTTTCACATTCCATTGTATAAACTTCTATGAACAATTTTATTTTAACAAATCAAAGCTAATTTAATTTTAATTTAATATATTTGTACTTTGGTAATCAAAATAAAATAAATATTTGATTTACTTTAACAGTTTGAGAATTCTTTTAATTTAAAAGTGGAAAAAATGAGTATTAAAATATATATTTATTTAGGACATTGTCCTTTTTACAATAATTTAAGACTATCAATCTCTAAGAGCCAAATTTTTTCAACCCGATTTTATCTGAACACGATATTATTATAATCCTTTCTATATCGCAAAAGCATATTTAAATAATTATAATAGTACACTTAAATAATTATGAAGAAAGTAAACGTAAAACTTGTAAAAAATGTAGGTTTAAAAAAAATTTTTTAACACATCTATTAACAAGGATTGACAACTTACGTATTTTCTGTTCCTATTAAAATCCTTATTGCCTAAGTACATAGCGCCATTGTTGGGTATGGCCTCCCCGGTCATCATCTTGAAGGTTGTACTTTTTCCAGCACCATTTACTCCGAGCAGACCAAAGCACTCATGTTGCTTTACGCCAAAACTGATTTCCTCTACTGCAAGGAAGTTGCCATAGCGCTTACTTAATTCATAGACGAGAAAGAGGTAATTGTTGGAAGTGTCGTTATTAGACAGGGCATTACTCTCTTCTACTGTCGCGTTGCCATTGGCTTCCGTTTTTGTACTTTTAATAGTCTTTTTTATTGTACTGTCTTCAACTAAAATATACCCGTAAAATGTACATTATTTATAGGCAGATGCTTTGTTGAATATCATGATTTCCTTAATCAAATATAAATACTCACGCTGACTCCTAGCTTTCGCTATTTCAAAAGCAACAGTACTCTTTTCTTTTTTTACTTGTTCATCGTATGGATCTTCAAGAAGCTGATACTTGCCTTTACGCATTCTTGCAAACATCCTAGGAATAATCTTGTACTCTAAAAGAGCAAGAATTCCAAAATAAAGTATTGGAGTTATACACATATATGTTATACTTTCTTCTAATGATATGTCATCTTCATATTTTTTGAAGTAACTTAAGGTCTTCTTACATTTCCCATCGAAACATTCAAGTCCTGTGAAAAATTCAAAAACATATGTAAGCTGCTATTTTTGTTTTTTTTTTTTAATTAGTTCTCATTTAATAATTTTCGTTATACTAGTTATAGAATATATATGTAAATGTTATTTGTACATATTTACTATTGAAAAGCTATGTATATTATTTTCTCACCACAACAAACATCTTTCGTATGGCACGCAACGTCATGCAATAGATTAGGCAGTCTTCGGCATCTGGCATTTTGAGTAGCAGTAGTGAAGAATGAGATTTTACCATGGAAAAAACTCAGATACGGTATTAAAAGAAATACTCCTTTTTGAATTGCACGAAGCACCCTGACAACTTTTAGGTGTTTCAAACTTATTGAAATAACGTGCATTATAAGTTCCAAGGCAACTAAAGAAAAAAAAAATTATTTTCGTAAATCGGTTGACTTTAATTTATGAAAGAAGTATATTCTTTAATTTCGTTAATTTACCTAAACCGAACGGCAAGAGACTCAACAATGTTATTACACTACTAATTGATTTTGACAAAAAGCTGAATATGTATATCAACGGCAATGCATTAATAGCAAACAGTATTAGTATCAGAATCGTTATTCCTGAAAAAAATCACATTTAATTAAATTCATAAATGCATATGAAAATATTAAAATGAACATCAAAATTCCTGTTGTAACTCACCGATTTCTGTCTCTTCATACAACCTTAGATCGATAACGCTATCCATACATATGAAACCGATAACAATGGAAAATATGCCTATCAAAAACACAAAAAAGTCAAAGGCAAACATGGTGCCCCAGTACGTGAAGCAAGAGACGCCTGTCATCCTTTGCAACTGTTTAACGTTAGATAGCGACTCCCTTAGGGGATGAATGACGAAGAGTGCAACAGCTGGGAAGAAAAAGAAAACAAAGAGCATTACAGTTGCGTAAACATCAACGTTCTCGTCAGGTATTAAGGTCGATTGTAACGAATGCGGCAGCTGATGACCAGATATGCTAATCGAGTGATCGTCGCCAGCCACACTTTTTATTATTGAGTTGGACAGAAGATTGATGGAGATCGGAATACTAAACATTGCGTAGCCCGAGAAAAAAGCGTTAGCTGCTGTATCGTTGCCCGTATTATTGAATTCGGCAGCGGCGATAAGGTGGTTCCGGTATGTTGCTAGATCTGTACGTCCAAGTTCTAGCATTGCTACAAAAGAAAAATCTCTTTGTTATATTTTGCGAAACTTATCTTGGTATTGTAATGGCAGATCAAACAGATTTAAAAAAGAGTTAATATGCTACTCGTAAGATTAAATGAAATGGACATCTGTATAAATTAGACGTCAAAAACAAAAGGTACAGTAATTACCATCGGTAAGACTGGTGTGATCTGGAACTTCAGTTGCTTTGCCATCAAATTCCTGAGTAGCTAATTCATACTTCTGACCAATCAATTTAATATCGCTTTTGTAATAAGTTTCAGGTTGGTTGTACATATCAAGTTTCATTGGTATTAAAGTTGTAGTGTCACCAGACATATTGTAATCCATTGTCATAAAAATAATGCATATTATTGGTAGCAGAATCTGGTATAAAAAAGAATTTAAAGAACTGTTATAATAATAACATAATTTTATAATTTCTTTTTTATTTTTATCAATGAAAAACATTAAGACATTTTTCCTTTCACATCTTAAGCATATAAGTACTCTAATTCAAATAAGTCACACTTACTATTAGACTGATTGTTGTTACATTTTTTCTGGAGTATGTCACTTTCTTTTTCAGTAATGCAAGTATGGTCTGAATGAAAAGAGCATGACCTTTCAATTTTAGAGTAGTATCCATAAAAGGTTGGCAAGAATCAGTGACATCTTCATTATCTCGTGTGACCCTTTAAAATAAAAGAGTTTTATAAGCTACATTTAAAAAGATTGTATCTTATCTTAAGTTACCCATACAACCTTAGGAAATGTTTTGCATGTTAATGATAGGTATATCATTATTGATGTGTTTGACTACTATTATGACTTAACATAATGCAAAACTATCTGTACGTAAAAATTATAAGCTCGTTTATTATTTTAAATAAAACAAACTACTAATTTTGTATAAATTCTTCCGATCTTAAAAGTTCCGACACAGTGTGTGTGTGTGTTTCTGCGGGTTTGAGTTTGAGTTTGAGTTTGAGTTTGAGTTTGTGTTTGAGTTTGTGTTTGTGCTTGTGTGTGTGTGTGTGTGTTTCTGTGTGCGTGTGCATGTGCATGTGCGAGCGCGTGTTGGGTACGTATTAATATATTTAGAACAATGCACGCTAGCAACGTTAAATTATAAAACTATTATTATAATTTCACGTTGAGAGCTTAGCGAGCGTACTAGCTCGTATTGAAATAATAAAATCAGTCCGCTCGTCCTTCCACATTTTTCATTTTTGTCTTTTATTTCGGAGTTTCCATTTTTTATGATGTTTTCATTATTTAAGGTGTTTTCATTTTTTATAGTGTTTGCATTTTTATGGTGTTTTCATTTTTTAATGCTTAGTATAAACAATGTTGATCCGGTGTAATTTGAAGAGTACAGACAAATTCAATAAAATTCTTAAAATGGAAGAAATTTAAATGTAAAATGTAGTAAAAGTAACAAAATAAAATATTTAACATGAATAAACAATGTAGATTGAAATATCAATAGAAAAAATCCAACACCAAAATGAAATATGAAAAAGAGAAATAATATTAATATCTTAAATGGCAAAATGAATACTCTTTTAATAAGGAAATATGAATATGGGAAAAATTAAATCCAAGCTATGAATTCCATTTTGAAAAGCAAAATAAAAAAAATTTTCTCTGGGTACCTACAGATCACTTTTTGGAGTTTTAAAAAAATGTTGAACGTACTTTAGAAACACCTGTTCCAATGTAATCAGAGAAACACTCATTCCCGTAACACCAAGTTCTTTCTTTTTTAATTCCATTCTATCTAATGAGTCTGGCAACTCATAAGAATGTGGAATACTTAAGACTATTTTTCCGCCGTCAATATTAAGTATGTGCGCTTTTGAGTCCAGCTCATTACAAACTTTTTGAGGATCACACCATGATTCAGTTGACAAAGTCACTTCAATGTTTCCTTGCCCTTCAACGTAAAATTTAAATTTGTATTATGGGGATTAGAAAATAAAATTCAATACAAAAGTTTAAATTAAAATTTACCTAATAATTTTTTTAAGAACATGGAGGTACCATAGCTTCTTAATCGGCCCATATGCACTATTGCAATTCTATCTCCTAAAATATCGGCTTCTTCCATATCATGTGTGCTAATTAAAATAGTTTTCTGTCCTCGCATTTTCTATTTATTAAAACATATTCATAATTATTTATCCATAGTATTTTTTTATTAATTTAACATTTGTTCAAATATAAATATCTTAAAACATACCAATATTATGTCCCAAGTGTCTCGCCTACTTTCTGGATCCATACCTGATGTGGGTTCATCCAAAATAAGAGTCTAAAAGTATTAAATTATATATTATTTTAAATGATAATTAAATTATATGAATAAAATATATTATTTTATTGAACTTACACTAGAATCACCGATAACAGCCATTCCAAGACATACTCGCCTTTTTTGACCACCAGATAATTGATTCGGTAAAGCATTGCGTTTATCGAACATTTTAAGTTTCTGAAGTAATTCATTCACATCTTTCTTAATTGTTGATATCTTTTTGTTTTCACCTTTCAGCTAAAAATATTAATATTGTATGTAAAAATAAATATATATTCTGATATAAATACTTAAACTAAAAAGGACATAAAATAAAAAGACGTTTACCATGCCAAAAAATTCAATTTGTTCATAAACTGAGAGATTTGGAAATAACATGTCTTCTTGAGGACAGAAACCCATATCATTCATTATTACATTAGATTCTTCTTTAACATTTTTTCCATTTATATGTACTGTTCCAGCTGTAGGACTAATCATTCCTGAAAAATAAAAATTAATAAAATTTAGTAGGATGCAGATTAACGAAACTTTTCCCATATAAAAACTTCAATAGCAATTATTAGATTATAAATTTTTAAACATATCTTAAATTGTTGTTTATTGTACTAATCGTACCTGTTAAAATAGACATCATAGTCGTTTTTCCAGCTCCATTATGTCCTAGAAGAGCAGTAATTTGTCCTTTATAGAAATCAACGGAAATCCCTCTTAGTGCTTGGACTTTCTAACATTTGAAATAATTTTGAAATAAATTAATGCTATTTTTGTAAATGAAAAGTGTAACAAAACCAATTTAATCTTACCGATTTACTAAATACATGAGTACAATATTCTTTCTTCAAATTGCGAAGTTGAACTCCAGGAACATATGCGCTTTTCGGTACAGATTCAAACGGTTTACCATCTACATCATCAAATTCATAATCATCCATTTCATCATCAGAATTAATTCTATTTTTTCCTTTTCCAAACTAAAAAAATAAACACAATAAATCATTCAGTTGCCAAAACATTCATTATATTATTTTATAATATGGCATTAAGTAAAAAACTAATAGTTTTAATTACCTTCAAAAAGTACAACGGATGTTTCTTAACTCCATACTTTCCAGGACGTACAGCATAAATGTAAACTGACATAAAGAAGTGGAAGACAGTACCAATTATGGAAAAAATCATAATCATTCCTATACTTCCTGCACTTTTGTATACTGGATCTCCAACCAAAAATAAGTTACTCCATTGTATTCCTTTCACTAAAAAAGATTTAGTATTAGATTTAGTTATTAATCTTATCATAAATAATAACAATTTGTTGCTGATAAATTTCTTACACATGCTTTCATAATTATTCAGTTCTTGGAATGCTCGAAATAGTAATACATTAGGAAAGAATATCCCTAAGTAAGGTACTACTGAGTAAAAATCTCCTTTAATACTGTATTTTTGCATCATACTTGAACCACCATAAAGTGCCAAAATTCCAGATACCATAAATAGTGCTGTAAAATATTTACTGTAGTAATTGTCTTTTTAATTTAATTTACAACATAGGAATTTTTATTTTGAAAAATTCAAAAGTATTTTAAATTTTAGATATTACTTCATTTTTAATATTGTTAAAAAATATATTATTAACTTTATTCATTATGAATAAATGTGTAATTTAGAATTTAATAAAACTTAAAGCATATAATTTATACACAAGAAATAATTTTGATCAGAAAAAATTAGATTCACTTGTATAAACACACAATTTACATAATTTATGTGTTTGCTGCAATGATAAAGTGTCTACATTTATGCAATCAAAAAATTATATAGTTATGCTTACATTTTGAAAAATATGCAGAAACGTGCATGCCAAATGTTATTAAGTGGGCAACGTGGAAGATGAGCACTAGCCAAAAAATGAAACTATTTCCATAATACAAATATGGACGGACATTTTGGGTGAAGGCAATGTTGAATAAAATAATCAGAGCAGATACATAAGATACACTAAATATCAAACCACTGACTAGCCAACTTAGTAAATTTAAATAAGTTGGAACACCATTCATTGCCATCAATACCTGCCATTAATCAAATAAAACATTATTTTTTTAATAAAAATATATCAATCAAATAAAAAGAATAATTTACATTTATTCCAATGAATTTTTCATCTGCTGCAAAGGTTGCTTCTACACATAATGGAATCAAAAAGGCGACAACAGCAAAGCCACAAAACAATAATCGTGTGACCATATCAGCTTCATCTAACTGAACATGAGGTGGATATGGCATTTGCTGTATGGATACCTATTATCATAAAAATAAAAATTATTAAATAAAATTGATTAAAAATGAAATTAAAGAATGTATCAAAAATTTAATTTTTATTTTTCATTAAAATTTATTGTTGTCAAATGTTTTTAATCAGAATAAGATATTTTTTTTATTATTCTAATAAGTCATGGATGCAAATTTCAAGTTCAACTATCAGCTTATTAAATATACAAGATAGTATCAATAAAGATTCAAGGTTTTAAACAATCATAACATTGAATGCTAATAACATTTATAATTCAAATGGTTGCAAGTCGAATGTATAATGAATAAATTACAAGAAATAAATTTGTTTAAGTGTTACTTAAAATACTTTAACTTTATTCTCACAAAAAGTTAGTATGAAAGAAATACAAACTTGTGACTTGAAGGCTGGATTTGGAGCTTTCATTTTTATAAATGATTCATCAAGACATAATTGCAGTTGGACAAATGGTATCACATCCATAAAGGCTTGCTCTAAAGTTATTTGTATTGGCCCTTGATTTTCTACTTTGTATAGAATGTTTGGAATTACATATGATGTACGTATAGTGTAACCCAAATGCTTAGTCGATACATTAATATATTTATCATCAAATACTACAGCTATAACATCATTGGTTGGAGCTTGAGTTTGATACAATGCATACATCTTAAGCATTTCCTCTTCTGAATTAAATCCAGTAATTTCTAGAGAAAATAATTTAATTGATTGAAAACTATTATTTAAATATCAGTTTTATATGTTAGCATTTTAAAAAAATTAATTCAGTGAATTTTCTGTAAAATGATAACTACAAATAAACCATTCATACTTACTATCATTAGGAAATTTGAGACAACTGCGTGTCTTTTCCATAAGTGTCCTTGTAAATCTATTTTCCGGCACAAAGTATATAATGGTTATGTAGTTAACTTTCATTATCAGATCAGCTTTTGTCTTAAGTTCATAGTATGTATTATTTTTGAATTCTTGAGGTTGTGCTGCAGAAAAATCTCTGGATGCTTGAATGAGTAGAAACAGCAATAATGGAATCAAAATCTCAACAAACACTCCCATTTTCCAATGCCTTTTTCTAACAAGAAAGTTCTTGTAGAGCAGCAACCTAAACATCCTTAACTTTTCCTTCATCTTGCTTTTGATTAATAAAACACTAGGGGACGGTTTTAGCCAACAATAGTCCTTTTTTTCTTATGCCTTAGAATAGTTGTCCTCATGCGTTGCCATTGAAACCTAAATGTACATCATTAAAAAGATCAATAATGCTTTAATAAAAGACATAATACTAACTACTAAGGTGTATAACCATTGCTTTTGTGAGCAAACGAAAAAAAATATAGGAGGATTGATCACAACTGATCATTATCTAGACTGTTTCGCAATTATAGTTGGTCTTGAATTTATTATAAGCCACATACTACAATGCATTAATTATGAATATAAAGCATACACACCTACATGGGTTAATTAGCATTCCAATCAGGCTATAGAATAAAACCTTCAATACTTTATAAACATTTTTTCGACCACACGAAAACAACTGAAAGCGGTCGTCTAATAAACAATCAACAGCGGTTTTGGCGGCCTTTCAAATTCATTCGTTTGTACTTAAACAATTATAATATGGGTTTCAGACTATGAAAAAAAAGCGCCTGTGTGAATGTACACATGTCTGAGAGCAAGACATATTCTTCGTTATTTGACACTGTTCCTTGCTTAACCTTACGAACTCGAGACAAACATTATCGACCCGATGTTTTACACACTTTAATATAAAAAAAGGAATAGCCGGGAGCTCGAATTTTCCGTCGAAACGGACTGAGTGAGATTCGTCGAGGAGCGCGTTAATGAAGCGACTGCGCGACTAAGCAGTCTGGAAGGGTATAAACAAAACGTCGATCGGAATACATCGGATGTTCGCTCTACGTCATCGGCTTCCAGCCAATAGCGAGCTGCCTTTCCCCTGTACCGTTACGGAATTTTTCCAATGACGAAAGTCGCGCGCATAGAGTACACGTGTATATATCGCGCGACTAGGCTATATGGCTATATCTATACAATAACCTACAAGCACACGCACACACCCACTTTATACCCACCCAATGCTTTACCAGCTTAAATAGATTGTCGTGTGTCCACCGCGCCGCGTTTTTCTACGTCACTGGCGTATAGAATAGAAAACGAGGGATGCCTGTGTAGTAAGAAATATATATAGGTATATATAGACGGAGTTGTAAGACGCCGGTACAAATAACATGTTTCAAGTTGCAGCCGAGTTAAAAAGTAAAATGGATAAGAAATTTATGTACAGATTTTCAAATAAATTTTTATTGACACAGTTTTACACGATTCTTTTGCATTCAATTTTTAAGTTGTGTTGAAACTCATCAATCTGGTCATATTACATGCGCTTATCTAATCATAATATAATATTGTATTTATATATTGTAAAATAAATCGTAAAAAGTATTGTATCAAATATTTCACTTCTGAGACATTCACCTTTTTCTGTACCGTTTAAACTCTCACTTTGTATAGCACATTACTAGTTTAAATAGAAAGCTGTAAGAAAAATAGTTGAATTTGATTTAAATAATAACTAAGAATATTCATTTATAACTAATAATAATATATATATATATATATATAT
>UELU01098537.1:3552-13870 GCA_900490025.1 Megastigmus dorsalis
AACCAAGACTGATAGATATCGATCGTTTCTTTATATTAAATTTGTTTATTTGTATTTTAATTAAGACGCTCTGTGATATTACTTTTAAGTTGTAATTTTTGACGACTGAAACAATGTAAGACTGACTCAGCTGTGATATCATAGAAAGACTGAAAATGTATAACTGCGAAAAACCATAAATAATGAAATGTATAATCCAAAAGAAAAATCAATATGTATTTGACATGTACATTTTGTAAACTATTTACAAATAAACTTATATCTATCTATCTATCTATCTAACTATATTTTTAGTGTAAATTTTATTTTTATTGTTTAATTTCTTACCTTCTATTCTTGCATTGTTAAGTAATAAAAATTTTAATTTTTATTATTCCTTGATCTTGAAAGAGCAACATATAATTGACCATGACTAAATATTATATGATTGTCTTTGAGATTTATTAATTGTCATAACAAAAGCTAATCTAATTGGGAATTGCTTTCGTCGCATATTCAAAGGAATTACTTGGTATTAAAACTAATTTTCCGGTATTTTTTCCACTTAAAATGCTGGCTTTAATTGAATATTTCATTAATTCTTTGATTGATAACCTTGTCCAATTACAAAGACCTTCGTTCAAATTTAAGTTTCTTAAAAGTTTTACAGTGGCACCTATTTTTAAATGTAATTTATGCGGTGGAAGTCCATTGGGAGTTAATGAGTTAAGAAATTCTATTGGTAACATAATGTCCAGATTTTCACCAATATCGTATTCTGCTGTATATATACTTATTGTTAGATATTCAAACAAAACTCCTTCCATTACTTTTAGTATGTCATTATTAATATTAATTACATCATTGTTTTCAGGAGCTAAAATAACTTTATCACATAATTTTGTATCATTAAGTTTTATTGTATCTCCAAATATTTCCGGGACTATATTTTTCTCTTTTATAATAATATCATCGGGAAAGTCAACTAATTTATGTTCTTCCCCAATGACACTGAAACGTTTTCTTTCACCTACGTTTAATAATTATTGCTTAAAATGATTATCATCATCAGATACTCTTAAATTTTCATTTACTGTCATGCGTATAAAATT
Source organism: Megastigmus dorsalis (assembly GCA_900490025.1). Lineage (NCBI taxonomy): Eukaryota > Metazoa > Arthropoda > Insecta > Hymenoptera > Megastigmidae > Megastigmus > Megastigmus dorsalis. The sequence goes on from UELU01098537.1 coordinate 4,644, forward strand.
TGGCTATAAATAACTGGATTTAACTGAATTTTCAATAACCTGTATTCGACTGCTATGTCGTACTACTGGTAATGTTTGTCGAAAACTCCTGAAACAATTGTTTTTGCCTCCAAATATTTCTTTTACATCGCATATACCTTGAAAAAGACGATCTACTGCCTCAAAAGCAAATTTTGATATCATTGTAATTTCATCTCATAGAACAATTTGTACTTATTTTAATGTTTTACCATCATTAGTGTTAATTATTACATTACACGTTGTAGACTCTATAATATTTAGTGGTAATTTGAATGTTGCATGCACAGTTTTTCCATTTTTTACACATGAAAATGGTATATTTGAAATTTTTAAGTAATCTATTAAAATGTTGGGTAAATAACTTTTCCCACTTCCTCCTGGTCCATCGATAAAAATATGATCTTTGTTTTGATTTAAAACATTTTAAAACAGCATCATATATTTCTTTTTGTTTAGCTTGCAATGATTCCAGTTTTTTTTTGTAATTCGTCTATGATATTGGTTTCTTCCTAATATGTTGATATATTATCATATTCCTGTGGATTGAATGTAATATTAGGTAAATTAAAATCATTCAAGGAATATCCATTATTTTGCAAATTATTATGAATTGTTAGTAAAGGATGATAAAAAAAGTTTTTGTACTTTTCATACAAATCTCTTGCATTAACCCACTAACGACCGAGAATGGTATTTTTTTTTCATCATTTTTAAGGCAAATTCTCATCATTAAAAAACGAGAATTTTCAAATGAAAAATATGGTCTGCCATACTTTGCAGTGTGGTATTTCTGAATCTGGGGTTGAAATTGCGATTTTTCCACTAAAAAAAATATGGCGCTTTTAAACAAAAAAAAAACACGAAAAATCGAAGACATTTTTTTTCATGATTTCTTTTCTCGTAGAAAACGCCGAATGACACCCTCTTTTTTTTCAACCATGAGTGCATTAAATAGTTGTAGTTCAACGACGAATTTTTTAAATTTGTAACAATTAATATTTTCACCCCCGAAATGGCGTTTTTCACCCCTTGAGTGGCGAGCAAAATTTCGCATTTCGCATAAAATAGAAAAAAAAATCAGATCTTCACATAAATTGGTATCCCGGAGTTTTTTAGGTCGCTGATTACGATTCTGCCCTCAAAATTTGAAAATTCAAAATGGCGGATGCAATATGACCGACCAAAAATCTAAAAACTTATTTGAATCGGGTGACATTGGGCACTCGGGGGTTGGGTTTTCGAGGACGCTGAATACGATTCCGCCTTCAAAATTAAAAAAATCAAGATGGCGGATCCAATATGGCCGACCAAAAATCAAAAAACTTATTTGAATCGTGTGAAATTGGGCACTCAGGCGTTTTTGAGATCGCTGATCTCGATTCTGCCCTCAGAATTCGAAAATTCACAATAGCAGAGCCAACATGACGAATAAAAATCTATTTACTTCCGCGTTCACGTTGTTATTTTTCTCTTAGCGCAACCCAAAGACAACGACGTAGACGTGGTAAAACTGTGTCTCCTTTGGGGTGCTCTATCTATGCTCCCTCTTCTCTCTAACTATTTGGGGTGCTTGTTTATAGTGAGTCCCCTTGCCTCTCACAGCTAATTAGGTATTCTCGTGATTCTTTTTCAAACACTGTTTGCAAAAATATAAATTACAATTTTCACAGAAAAACCTTGTTCTAATGGGACATTTCCCGTTTTTTTTACCACAATGGATATAACTCTTAGCTATCGACATTGAAAATTCTTTAGTTCGAACTCTTTTCTTGTCTACCCCAGCTGCGTTGAATATTACTACGGAATTTACTCCGGCAGCCTGGATGAGCCTCATAAAAACTACCCATGTCCATTTTTTCGATCGAATACTCGGCAGCACGTTGTTGCAGTATCCATCATGAATATCAACCCCACCCATGAATCGATTGTAAAGGTGGAATGCCTGGGGAAACGATGTCTCGATTTTGGCTTTTTCAATCGAATTGTACCTCTTTAGTGGCCGTAATGGGGTAACTCCTGCGACTGTAGATAAAATCGAAACTAATTTTGAATCCATTACGGTTATATAATTGATTCCACTGTTCTGCTCATGCTTCGCTGCATATGTTCCTCGTGAAGACTTCTTATCGATAACATTTTTTTCACGTACTCGATTCTCTCTGACAGTCCCAGAGCATTTAAGTTTTAATTTTTTCAAATGTACAACGAAGTTATTGAAATAAACATGGTACTGAGTAACTTTTGCAGTAGCTGTCCTTTCAAAAAATGGATTCAATAAATCGATTACCACGCGGGAACCTAATGCGCATTTGGTCAGTTTCTCTCCAACTGTAGAATTATTTCCGCAATATATGTCGGGATTCAGCAAATACCCATCAGCAGTACAGAGGCCCTAAAATTTAATTCCAAAACGCACGGGTTTCCCACGTATGAATTGTTTCAATGAAGTTCTAGCATACGACTTAGCCATCATTTCATTTACCGACAGAGCAGTTCCCCAGATGCCAAACTTCAGAATATTTTGTCGAAATAAATTTATCAGTGATCGAACCCGCCACCCCTTATCGTTTTTGTCATTGTCTTTGGACTTCGACTATTTCAATTTCGACTTGATTTGCTCGAATTTAGGACGCGTCATTGCCGAAGATACTACTCCGCGCGATAAAAAAGGATCGGTTGACCAATAATCTCTTTGAGACTTTCTTTTATTGAAAGAACTCATTATGATTCTGATAAACGTATTCAAATCGATGAATGATAAATGGAAACCATTTTCCTTACAAGCATCGATGATGCATTCTTTCATTTCATTTGAGAAAAACGTCTCAAATAGTTCTACTGGCTCGCTTGTTCGAAGTTTACGCTTTTCAGATGCAGACAATAGTATTTCGTTTTCAATATTGTCAGAATACTTCTTTTCACCATTGATCCATTGAAATTCATGACCTTTCCTAGCTTAGCCTGATCTGCCTCGTAACTCTTTGAAGCTCTGCTATAAGTGACACTCGGTAAGTTTTCGTCTTGGTCAGAATCAGAATAAGAATCGTCTGAAGGACCAGAATGATCTGGATTTGGATTAGAACAGTTCCGTCATCTTCAGAGGTACATGTTTCATCACCAGAAGCAGGAGAAACAGCACGTCTCGGTCGTTTTTGTGACATTGCGTGGGTAAATATCGCAAAGAGTCGAGTTTCGGTTTGACGTAGTTGATTTATATGATTAAAAAAATTTGCGTCAAGATTGATCTGGAATACAAGATTGTGCGTAATACCGCCCTAAAAAAGCGTAGGTAATATATATTACAAATGTAAAAAGAGTGTAAAATTGTTTGAACGAAATATTCCGAAAAATATTTTATGGAAGAAACTCTTCAAAGCGTAAAACCATTCTCGCACATCATCTATCTCGGTCTCATTTCGCCGGCATGATCAAGTTTTAGTACTGTAGTTCGAAAAGGACAATTTTATTGATGATTCATTCAATCTTCAAAAAGTTTTATACAAGTTTGAAAAGAATACATATTTTGACTTTATCGCTACTATCATAAATTTGCTTACGAAAATTTAATAAATTTGACGAAAAATCGCTACAGAATAGAAATGGCATGCGTTATGAAATCTCATTTCTCACATAGAAATAACAAAATCAAAAGACAGTTGAGACAAAGTGCATATTTCTTCTGGTTGAATCTAGTAGTTTCTTATTGAAAAATGATCGAAAAAAACTTTATTTTTTCATATTTTGTCGCACAAACTGAATTTATGAGTTCAAACGGTAGAATCGTAATCTGTGATTCCGAAAGTTCCCGAGTGTCCAAATTTATACAATACAAATAAGTTTTTGCATTTTCGGTCGACCATAATTGATCCGCGATTGTGAATTTTCGATTTCTGAGGGCTGCATCAAGATCAGCGACCTCAAAAACCCCAGAGAGCCCAATTTCACCCGATTCAAATAAGTTTTTGGATTTTTGGTCGGGCATATTGGATTCGCCATTTTGATTTTTTCAATTTTGAGGGCGGAATCGTATTCAGCGACCTCGAAAACCCAACCCCCGAGTGCCCAATGTCACCCGATTCAAATGAGTTTTTGGATTTTTGGTCGACCATATTGGATCCGCCATTTTGAATTTTCAAATTTTGTAGGCAGAAACGTAATCAGTGACCTAAAAAATTCCGGAATACCAATTTTTGTGAAGATCCGATTTTTTTTCTATTTTATGTGAAACGTGAAATTTTGCTCGCCGCTCAAGGGGTGAAAAACGCCATTTCGGGGGTGAAAATATTAATTGTTACAAATTTAAAAAATTTGTCGTTTAACTGCAACTATTTAGTGCACTCATGGTTGAAAAAAAAGAGGGGGCCATTCGGCGTTTTCTATGAGAAAAAAATCATGAAAAAAAATATCTTCGATCGAGACCATATTTTTCATTTGAAAATTCTCATTTTTCGGTATTCTAATTATTCAATTTATGATCCATTGAATTCCAATTAATTTATGTACCATTGAACCCTCAACAATATTTTTATTTGAGAAATAGGAATCGCAATTGGATTCTGCACAGGAGATAGTAGGGCATGGTGCGCGTGCGCAGAAAGCTAAGAGAAGAGCTATAGAGGCTAGAAGGAGGGCTAAACCGAACGCCTCATGCGCGTTAGCCCTCCTCCTAGCCTCTGTAGCTCTTCTCTTAGCTTTCTGCGCACGCGCACCATGCCCTACTATCTCCTGTGCAGAATCCAATTGCGATTCCTATTTCTCAAATAAAAATGTTGTTGATGGTTCAATGGTACTTTTTAATGTTTCAGAATATTCTATTTAGTAATACGGTTGTGCTAGTGGTGTGTTTCTTAGAGATATGCATATAAATTGTTACGATATAAGCAAAATGTCACCTAACCTTACAATTTCACTAGTAGCCGTGAGAATGTTTTTTTATTTTATTGTAGACTTTCGATACGCGAAGACCAGAAGCACAAAATATATTTCATTTCCTATCATTTCCCAAATTATGAAGTATTTATGATAATCACTTCAAACATAAATTGAATAATTAGAATACCGGTAAGGTAGATCGCATTTCTTAGTACGGCTTCCCCTTAACGCAGTATGCGCCATGCGGGGCCTCGCGGTGAGGGGCAGTGCGTGTAGCGGAGGGGTGGGGATACGAGAGACTGTTACGCACCGAAATAGTAGCAGCTTGATTTAAATTTTGTAGCAACTCTGCTACTAATTGCGCATCAAACGCCTGCTACTAAAATAGTATCACGCTGCAGCAAACACAGCAGCATTTTGCTACTGATTTAGCAGTAGAGGTGCTCTACCTTTTTTGCAGCAGCCGTCTGCTACTATAATAGCAGCACATTTTTCTCCGTGCAGGGTCCAGGATTGAGGGATCATGTTGTGGACACACACTGAGAAGACTAAACCGACACAAATTGAAGGAAAGAGTTAGGAAGGGTGTTTATTGAAATAAATACAGTTGCTTTGTAAAATTCGATTATTCGGTCACACGTAGGGTAGGTTTATGGGAACTCATTTCGCAAATTTTTTATGAATAGTGAATTTAAATTCGATTTCTAAACCAAGATATTATTTCATGAATTCTGAAACTGTAAAATAATAATCATGGAAAATAATGAATACACACATAGGAAATTAAGTTATTTACGCAAAATTTTAGAAAGATCGGGTCCATTCTGTCGGCCTGATTTTGAACCATCGACTGAGTCTTTGAAATTTTTAATGCAGAGCTGCAAAATACTTGTGATTGGTGCTGGTGGTTTAGGTTGTGAATGTTTAAAAAATTTGGCACTTATGGGATTTAGACAATTGCATGTAATTGATATGGATATAATTGATTTGTCAAATTTAAATAGGTAAGAATTTTTGCGTTTTTTAATGATATAAATAATAAATTTATTACTCATTTGATGTATTTTAAGTTATTATATATTATCTTATATAATTTACTTGTTGATATGTTTACAGTAGAGATGAAAGGATTGATCCAAGCGAATTATATGCTAATTAAATTTTTTTTGAGTATATTTTAATATGCGACGTTTCAGAAGATTGTTTTACTCCCGTCTTCAGGCTGAGTTGAGTTACATTAGATAAATAAATAATTTTTTTGTATTTGTTGATTTACATTGTTAAATTATGGTTAATATTTAGTTCTTCAAAGGTACAGGAAGCAATAGTTGATCACATAATTATAACTATCAGTGTAACAAAGTTATTAGGCCACAGATTTTTAAGTATTTAATACCTCTGGATAAAATGACTGACAAAAATCGATAAATTAATGTAATTTTAAATTCAAATATAATCATAATGGATTAAATTTAGGATGCAATGTGACTGATTTTTATATGCTAATCAGTTTCAATTGAACAGTTTGAACAGGAGTTGAACATTGAGTTTTTATGTGGATTCAGGTAAATTACACAAAGATTGCAGATGTAATTCACGTATTGTCACCTTATTTTCAGGGAGATTTATCTTGAATTTTAACTGTTACCAGCTGAAAAATAAGGCATAGTTAAAAGTCATGATAGATTCTCTTGAAAATCACATCAATATCATATGGTACACATTTAGCTAGGTATGGTGCATATTTGCAGCTAGGAAGTCAAAAATATTTGACATTTGTTACTTTATTTTATACAATTACAAGAAGAATTTAAGTATATTTTTAAGCTTGAATTGCATCCTACTTGTATTATATCTTTGGTTTGTTCGAAGTTGCATTGATAATACCTGTGGCTAAATGTGGAAGTGCACACTGGGGTCAGATCAAACCTAGACCAAATTATTCGCTTTTATAATCAAAATAATTACTTTATTTGTGCTAATTTTTTTTATTTGAAAAACATATTTTAAAAGTGATGAGTTCAATTTTTAGCTTAATAAAAGTTCTGATTTTTTAAGTGTAAAATGTAAGAAAAAGAAAAAACTGCTTTCAAAATATTATTTTTCATAAAATTCATAATTGAATTTAATTTAAAGAAATATTTCTATCCCATAGACAAATAGTTTACTGTTACTTTGTAATATTTTGTGTAACAAAAATAATTAATAATTATATATAAATATAATTACTTTTGTTTTTTGGTATAGTCTCAATTTAGTGCCGTAGTGCCAAATTGTTTATCTTAAGGTTTGGTTAGGATAAATCAGAAATTTATCGAACAATTGGCAGAGTAAAAAGTACAGTTAGAAAACATTCAAATCTGAAGGTTTCACTGCTCATATTTTTGCATTTAAAAACTATATCACCCGTTATCTTTGTAACTACACAGCACCTATTATTTTCTTGTATTGTCTTTAAATCTGTAACAAAAAAAGTATAAAACCACTTAAATTAATCATGCAAATATTTTTCATTAAAGTTTAACATAAAATCGAAATATACATTCAACAAGGAGATGTGGTAGCGACAAACGTGCTTTTTCTTTCGCTGACATCTTTTTCTATTTACAACAAAAATTAATGTTTGGACTTGAGCGGCGTAGTGTTTGCTGAAGTCGATCTGATTTGTCGTTTTTCCTATTAATTGGAACCAGTAAGACGCGTTTACGCATTAACAGCTAACCTAAAAATTGGGTTTTTGCGAAATGAAAGATGTATCAATTATATAATAAACTAAAACCCCACAACCCCCGAACCCAATGATGTTGGCCTGCGGCGCCCGCTTCTGTATTTAATCCCAGAAAATGACCATCCATCTATTTTTTTTTGCTGGGATCTCCCAGAAAGACGCATTTATCCCAGAAAGTAACAGTGCATACTAAAAATCGTTACAGAAATACTTGAACTTGACTATTTATGTAGAGATACAGCGGCACGGCGGTTATAGCTCCGTCAACTAGCCAAAAGCACGTAAGGAAAATTAATGTTACATAGCTCAAAAATTGCGGAATCGTTTGCAGATTTTGCAATTAAAGTCGAAAAAATTGAGCTCGTTTTCATTTTCGAGATAAACAGAAAAATACATTTTTCCAACAAAAAAAATTAAAAAATTATTGGTCTCGCAGTAATAATATCTTTTTGTACTCAGAAATATGACGAATCGTTTGCAATTTAATTTTGGATTACGGAGGTATACTCAGAATCGCATAATAGTATTTGGTTGTGGAGAAATTAATAATATAAAATTTTAATAATCTTTACGCTTACAAATGTATTCAAATTAATAAATAATTTAAATTATTAGCATAACAGTTCACAATTAAATTCTTTTTACATAGATGTTCTATGTAATATTACAAGATTTTTTTAATATAGTTTAATAGAATTAACTGAGATTAGCCTTGTCAAAAATACAAAAACGAGTACGAAATAAATGAAAGTTTTATTCTTAATTTTTTGTAAAATGATATGTACCATTTTTATAAGAATATAAAAATATCAAACAATTAATAATGAACATGCATGGCGGAATACGATGCGTCATTCTTTGCAATTTTCAAAAAGCGCGGTATAATGTAAATGCTCTTATGCTGACGTGGTTCGATTCGACCTATCGATGGGTCAGGCGCAGCTGTTCTTTATGTTCGGACTTAATGTGCTGTGTCGTGTTTTGCGGAACTCACTAGAAGACGCAACGCCATCCTTCTCATTTCAACTAAGGTGCCAGCAGCTAACAAGGAAGGTCACTGCTGTACCAACTGCCACGAACTCTACCTCATCAAAAGATAAGTCTCCAAGCAACTCCTGCTTACCTTCAGCTTCAGCCAAAACAAAAAAGGGGATATTTCGTTAATCTGAAATACATTTACCAGCACAAATCTTAGTCACCAAATTTATAGATGAACGCTGTACGTGACCTTGCTAGCAAATGAACTTACGCAAGTTCTAGTACAGAAGTAAATGCGCCGACACCGTACCTCATTTGCACTTCTGATCAACAGAGAAATATGCTATTCCTATATGGCCCTAACGCTAGGCCGACTAAGCGAGAATGCCGACTATCAAACGCAGCTTCATACCTTTACGCACCCGGATCCTCTATCCAAAATCTACTCTTTCCTCTCTCTTATTTACAAATTCATATTTCTTCCTGCAACGAAACTCACCTAGACAACTATAAAAGAGAGAGACGCAACTGAGATTGCTCTCTCTCGGCAAATATAAAATCATTGTTACTTTACTAGAAACATGCAAACCCGTTCCAATAAATTTATCCAATACATTTATCTTATTCC